>UESW01004268.1:383930-420873 GCA_900491605.1 Calamus simplicifolius
TTTGGTTTTCTCTATTTTAAGGAGCAGCCATATGGAAAAAGGAGAGAAGCATGTAACAGGTATTTTCTTTTTTCTAGGAGCATGGATTGCTAGGGGAAGAGAAGGAACTTGGTGCTTAACTACGTGGGAGGACTTTCACTCCAGGAATCACGTGAAGGTGCTGCAGAAGAAAAATAAGAGAAGAAGAAGAAGAGAAGGGAAGAAAATAAGGAGGTAACGCAGGAGACCGTATTTTTGGTGATGTAATCCTTATATCCCTATTATTCTCTTGTGATTGTTTCTCAAGTTTGACAAGGGACTTTGAGACTTTGATATTTATTATTTTATAGTGGATCTTCTTCTCTAGCTTGCCCGTGGTTTTTTTCCCTTTATCTTGAAGGGATTTTCCACGTAAATCTTGGTGTTTCTGTGATTGTGTGGTTTGCACATTTTTATTTATTATTTCGCTGCGTATTACGGTCTGCTAGTATTTGCTCGTACACGAATTCTTTCCCATCAACTGGTATCAGAGCCTGTGAATTTTTTTGTGTGTGCGAGCATGGAGGCCGGTAATGTTTCCCGCATGATCAGTCTGAACGAAAACAATTGGATGATATGGAAACCAAGGATGGAGGACCTCTTATATTGCAAGGATCTATATGGACCTTTAGAAGGGGTCAAAGCAAAGCCCGCTACAGTGACAGACGATGCTTGGATCATGTTAGATCGGAAGGCAGTCGGTTTTATTCGGCAATGGTTGGATGATAGTGTCTTTCACCATGTTTCCACTGAGACTTCTGTAAACTCTCTTTGGAAAAAGTTAGAAAGTCTATATGAGAGAAAAACAGCTGGCAACAAGGCTTTCTTGATCAGAAAACTAGTGAATCTGAAATATAAGAGGGTGCTTCTATTGCTGAGCATTTGAATGAAATGCAGAGTATTAATAACCAGTTATCCTCTATGAAAATGTCTCTTGATGATGAGTTGCAGGCATTGTTACTTCTCAGTTCATTGCCAGAAAGTTGGGAGACACTGGTAGTTTTCCTCAGTAATTCTGCACCAGACGGTGTTATCACCATGAGTCAAGTAACAGGCAGTTTGTTGAATGAGGAGTTAAGAAGGAAAAATTCAGCAACTTCTCAGATTGATTCACAGGCACTTGTCTCAGAGAATAGAGGACGGTCAAAGTCTAGAAATAGAGACAATTCATACAAGGGTAGAAGCAAATCAAGGTCAAGAAAAGATATTACTTGCTATAAATGTGGTGAGAAAGGGCACTACAAGAATCAGTGTAAGAAGCCTAAGAAGAGTAAGAAAAAGGGAAAAGAAGTGGAGGATACAGAGTCAAAGGAGAATATCACAGCTACTGTGCAGAGTGATGATTATTTGATTTTGTCTACTTCTGATGGTATCTTCTCATGTGAGTGTCAGAATCATGAGTGGGTGATTGACACAGGTGCTTCTTATCATGCTACACCACGGAGGGAGTTTTTTTCTACATATAAGACTGAAAATTTTGGTGTTGTCAAGATGGAAAATCAAGGCACAGCAGACATCATAGGCATGGGTGACATCCACATGAAGACCAATCTTGGCTGTAAGTTGGTGCTCAAGGATGTAAGGCATGTAGCTGACTTGAGGCTAAATTTAATCTCAGTTGGAAGACTTGATGATGAAGATTTTGATAGCAGATTTCATAAAGGGCAATGGAAGCTCAGTAAAGGTTCAATTGTTGTAGCCAGTGGGAAGAAATGTCACACTTTATACAGGTTGCAGGCTAAAGCTTATGGTGAACAGTTGAATGCTACAGAGAACGACTTCAGCATGGAGTTGTGGCATAAACGACTGGGACACATGAGTGAGAAGGGGCTGCAAGTTCTTTCCAAGGAAGAAGTTCTACCAGACTTCAAAGGTGTACATCTGAACCCATGTGTTGATTGTTTGTTTGGCAAGCAACATAGAGTTTCTTTTGCTAGTCCTGCTTTATCTAGAAAATGCATGTTTTGGATCGTATATATACAGATGTTTGTGGTCCTCTGAGGATAAAAACTCCTAATGGATCAGTTAATGTTCTAGGCATCAGTGGTGCACTTTATTTTGTCACTTTTATAGATTATTTTTCTAGAAAAGTTTGGGTCTATGGTTTGAAGACTAAAGATCAGGTTATTAATGTCTTCAAAGAGTTTCATGCCAGAGTTGAAAGAGAGACAGGAAAGAAACTGAAATGTATAAGGTCAGATAATGGTGGTGAGTACACAGGGTTATTTGATAATTATTGCAGATCATATGACATTCAACATGAGATGACAGTTCCTGGTACTCCTCAGCATAATGCAATTGCAGAGAGAATGAACCGCACCATCATGGAAAAGATCAGATGTATGCTTTCACAGTCCAAGTTACCTAAAAGATTTTGGGATGAGGCATTGAAGACAGCGGTTGATGTAATAAACTTGTCACCATGTACAGCTCTAGATGGTGATGTTGCAGAGCGTGTATGGTCAGGAAAAGATGTCTCTTATAAGCACTTGAGAGTGTTTGGTTGTCGTGCATTTGCACATGTTCCAGACATTGAGAGGTCCAAGCTGGATGGTAAGACAAAAGAATGTGCTTTGCTTGGTTACTCACATGATGAGTTTGGTTATAGACTTTGGGATCCAGAAAAGCAGAAGGTATTCAGAAGCAGAGATGTGGTATTTTTTGAAGATCAAACCCTTCAAGACTTCAAGAAGGAGGTGTCAATCAAGTCTTCTGCAGGAGGATTAACAGACTGTAATCCAGTTACTCCTCTAGTAAATCAGGGTGATAGGGGAGATGTGCAAGAAAATAGTGCAGGAGCAGGTATTAACTCACCTGTAGGACATGTTGAGCAGGAAGGAGATCAGGAGCAACCTCCTACAGAGCCTCAGCTGAGAAGATCTATCAGACAATGTCAACCTTCCAAAAGGTATTCTACATATGAATATATAATGCTTACTGATGCAGGTGAACCAGAATGTTACCAGGAGGCAGTTGAAAGTGAGCAGAAAAAGGAGTGGTTAGTAGGTATGCTGGAAGAAATGGATGCCTTACAGAAGAACCACACATATGATTTAGTGGAACTACCAAGAGGAAGGAAGGCTTTAAAGAACAAGTGGGTTTTCAGGTTAAAGACTCAATAGCATTGTTCTCAACCAAAGTACAAGGCCAGATTGGTTGTGAAAGGCTTTGGTCAAAAGAAAGGTATTGACTTTGAAGAGATTTTTTCTCCTGTTGTTAAAATGTCTTCAATTCGTGTTGCTCTAGGTATTGCTGCTAGTCTAGACTTGAAGGTTGAGCAGTTAGATGTGAAGACAGCTTTTCTTCATGGTGATTTGGAGGAGGAAATCTATATGGAGCAACCAGAAGGCTTCAAAGTCAAAGGTAAAGAAAATCTTGTCTGCAGATTGAAAAAAAGCTTATATGGGCTGAAGCAAGCTCCAAGGCAGTGGTACAAGAAATTTGATTCATTTATGGCTGAAAATGGATACAAAAGAATGACTTCAGATCATTGTGTGTATATCAAATGGTTTAGTGAGGATTTTGTCATACTCCTACTTTATGTTGATGACATGCTTATTCTTGGGAAAGATATGTCTATGATTGACAGGTTGAAGAAGGAGCTGAGCAATTCATTTGAAATGAAGGATATGGGACCAGCAAAGTAAATACTGGGTATGCAGATTTTCCGTGATAGAAGAATCAAGAAAATATGGTTGTCACAGGAAAAGTACATTGAGAAGGTATTGGATAGGTTCAGTATGATCAATGCAAAGCCAGTTGGTTCTCCTCTTGCAGGTCACTTCAGGTTGTGCTCAGAGCAAAGTCCTTCAAGTGATGAGGAGAAGGAGAAAATGAAGAAGGTTCCTTATGCTTCAGCAGTCGAAAGTTTGATATACGTGATAATATGTACGAGGCCAGACATCGCATATACAGTGGGTGTTGCTAGCAGATTTCTTGCAATCCAGGGAAAGAGCATTGGGCAGCAGTGAAATGGATCTTAAGATATCTCAGAGGAAGCTCCAAAGTTTGTTTAAGCTTTGGGGGTGGTCCAGCTGTGCTGATTGGTTACACAGATGCAGATATGGCGAGAGATATTGATACAAGGAAGTCCACATCAGGTTTCATACTTACTTTTGCAGGGGGAGCTGTGTCATGGCAATCCAGATTGCAAAGGTGTGTAGCTCTCTCTACCACAGAGGCAGAATATATTGCTGCTACCGAGGTCTGTAAGGAGATGCTGTGGATGAAAGAATTCTTACATGAATTGGGATTGAAACAAAAAAATTATGTGGTACATTGTGACAGCCAGAGCGCCATCCACTTATGCAAGAACCCAACTTTTCATTTCAAGTCAAAGCATATAGATGTGAGATACCACTGGATTCGAAATGTGTTTGAAGAGAAGCAGTTACAGCTTCAGAAAATTCACATAGATGAAAATGGGGCAGACATGTTGACAAAGACCTTATCAAAAGAAAGGCAAGAGATATGCCGACAGCTGGTCGGCATGATTTCACACTAAGGAAGCATGAGACAGCCTCCCTTATGGGCTGAAGGGGAAGGTTGTTGGGCCCATGGCCCACCTATTCAGCCCATTAGGGCAAAAGGGAGCGCTACTCCTTTTTTCACTAGGGTTTATTCTCTCTCTTTTATAAAAGGAGTAGCCGCCTTCCTTTTTTGGTTTTCTCTATTTTAAGGAGCAGCCGTATGGAAAAAGAAGAGAAGCATGTAGCAGGTATTTTCTTTTTTCTAGGAGCATGAATTGCTAGGGGAAGAGAAGGAATTTGGTGCTTAACTACGTGGGAGGACTTTCACTCCAGGAATCACGTGAAGGTGCTGCAGAAGAAAAACAAGAGAAGAAGAAGAGAAGGGAAGAAAATAAGGAGGTAACGCAGGAGACCGTATTTTTCGGTGATGTAATCCTTATATCCCTATTATTCTCTTGTGATTGTTTCTCAAGTTCTGGCAAGGGACTTTGAGACTTGGATATTTATTATTTTATAGTGGATCTTCTTCTCTGGCTTGCCCATGGTTTTTTTCCTTTATCTTGAAGGGATTTTCCACGTAAATCTTGGTGTTTATGTGATTGTGTGGTTTGCGCATTTTTATTTTATTCCGCTGCGTATTACGGTCTGCTAGTATTTGCTCGTACACGAATTCTTTCCCATCATATATACCTTGCAAGAAACAAATCAAAGCTCTTCATGTCTCTAGGATTTATGACTATCACGAAACGGAAGCTTCATAAAGTCGGACAAAACTCTTAAATGTTCTCTTCTTTGATCAATTTAAATGAGAGGCAGCCATAGCAAAAGAACATAAAGAAAAAGAAAAAAAAAAAAAAGAAGCAAACATGCAACTGCTCCTATAAACTCTAGATATATATGAAAAAACCTTGCTGCTGAAACTAAACTGGAGCTTGGAGGGTTAGCAAGCGCCAAGGAACTGCTCACATGCATCACCCTTTTTGAAAAAGAAAAGCTTCCCTAGTTCCATTTAGAAGAGCACTAAGAAGGCAGCCCCCAGAGCAACAACAAGGCCAGCTCCAACGCCAACATGCTGGGTACCCGAAGGAGAGTCGTCAGCCGGAGTCCCGGGGCTTGGGACATCCGCCAAACCAGAAGGGGAGCCCGTCGGCGAACCCATGGGTGATCCATCGGCGACAACAGGAGAAGGCGCCTCCGGGGAGTCTGCTGCACCATCTGAAGGTGCCGGTGCTGTCGGAGCGGGCGCCGGAGAACGCACCACCACAGGCTGTGGCGACGCAGCGTCTGACGGAGATGGTGTATTGTGTGATGGCGATGGTTCAGATGCTGGCACGGCCGGTGCCGTCTTGGTGCGCTAATAGACGGCCGTGGAGCCAGTCTAGGCGCCTGGGATGGCGACGACGACGACGAACTATTGCCACTGGAAGTCCCGAGGCTAGGAGGGACAATGACATTGCTGATATGGAGCACGGAAATGTTGTATGGATGCGTGACTAAAACATTGACGAAGCGAGAGTTGAGGTTGGAGCTAGCTGCGGCGGAACCTAGTACAATCTGGCCGTTTCCCATGTCGGTCACGTTGATGAAGCCATTCTGGCCGGTGGCGAGCCCGCTGGATTGGAAGAGGGTGGTGAGGATGGCAGTCTTCTTGGAGAGCTTGGTGATCTTGTCGCGATCGAAGTAGTCAAGAACGACATGGAGTGAAAGGACCTTCTTTAGGACGTCCGTGGGTTGGTTGGAGACAGAGGAGAGGGCGGCGTTGTTCACAGCGAGGACCGTGATGGTTTGGCGCCGGTTGATCTCTGAGGCGACCTGCGTTTTGGTGAGGAGGTCGTTTAAGTTGGAGAAGTCAGAGAATTGGCCGAGGATCTGGGTTATGTTAAAGGCAGTGGAGGTGGGAAAGAGAAGGAAAAGAGGGCAGCGTGGAAGCAAGAAGCCATGGTTTGGGTTCCCAAGGAGTCGAAAGTAGGGAAGAAGGGGAAGGAAGGAAGAAATATATAGAGAGGTGAGAGGGGTGGGGGATAAGCAGTTAACTGAATGCTCTATATTTGGGGAACTTTGTCCCACCAACCAGGGAGGATTGGTCCGATTGAACGATTGGAGGGGAGGGAGGGGAGTGTGTTGAGTTCGGACATTTGAAAGGGCTAGATGACCGTTGGGAGGTGAGTTCCTGTTTTTTTGGGTAAAGGGTCGTGGGTCAACAAAGGAAGGGAGCTTGACTTTTCTTGGGCGTCCCGCCCCATGCGGGCATTTCGGGGCCATGGGGATCCACCTCCTTAATTCCCCTCTCACGTTGTTAGCGTTGATCCCACGTATGGGTGTAATTGAGTCAATATAGCTGAGTAGTTTAAAATTAATTAAAAAAATATTTAAAATTAATTCATTGCCTATCAAGTCGAGCTTGAACTATTTAAGTATAATATTCAATTAGTAAGCTTACTTAATTTACTATTTTATCTTTATAACTATATATATTTATAATATTATCATAACTATATAATTTTTTTAAATTTTTAATTAAAAATATATATTTTAATTTAAAAATTATTTTAAAATTTAACATAAAAATTCTAGTAAGTCAAGTCAAGCTTAAGTATATCGAGTATTTGATCGAGCTTGAGTTCGAATTCTAAATAAGAAACTCGATCGAACTTGAGTTGAGTTTGGAGCTTCAAATATTAAAGTTGAGTCGGGCTCGAGCTTGGTACTGTATCATTCAACTCGGCTCGATTACACCCCTAATCCTACGAAGCATCACTAACGTGCACAGAAATTGAATGGAGAGACCAACTGCAACTAAAAACTTTGTTTCATGCAATTAAAAAGAAATTAAATGTAAGATAATGCCTCTGCATTTGAACCCAAGGAACGGTCTGCAGCTTCTATTGATATCCATTTTATAATGTAAAAGTTAT
Organism: Calamus simplicifolius; assembly: GCA_900491605.1. Classification (NCBI taxonomy): domain Eukaryota; kingdom Viridiplantae; phylum Streptophyta; class Magnoliopsida; order Arecales; family Arecaceae; genus Calamus; species Calamus simplicifolius. Next base: position 391,333 of record UESW01004268.1, read on the forward strand.
CAAGGATGAGAGAATCATCAAAGGTTCAGCTGCGGAGAACTAAGCAAGGTACTTGAAAATAATAATAATAAATTAGAACATAATGGAACACAGCAGTCTTGTAATGCTAAATGCCAGATTCTGTGAGACAGTTGCCTTTTCTGAGGGACAATGCAGTTATATAGTGGTCATGCTCTTGAGTTAAAGCAAAATCTATGAAGCAAATTCCCCCCTCCAGTTCTGGCAGAAGCTTGATCCAGAGCCCAAGGTTATCTAGCTAGTAATATTTTGACTGCATCTGTTTCAGTAACACATTCATCTCCCCATGAAACTAATCGTTCTCCATGCTTCAAGTTTCAGTGAGTCATTTTCTCTACCTGCGGTAGACAAAAAGATTTTAAAAAAGAGAGAATTTAAGTTTGTGAGGTTTCCAGGATCATCAGCAACTTCTACAACTATTCTGGGTGCCTGACACCATCATGAGAGAGGCATCGGATGCATCAAAATTTGGTGTTAAACAGCCATGGTCATTCTTGTATAAATATATGTGCCGAGAATCCGCAAAGAACTACAAAATAGTACCCGAGAGAAAAAGAAGAAAAGAGAAGTCATAGAGGTACCTCTATGACTGTATCTTGAAAGGCACACCCAAAACCCCCTTCCAAGAGCCTTAACATATGGCTCCCAGAAGTGGGAAAAGCTGGTTAAGTTTTTACGCTTACAGATGTTGCAGGATCAATATCATACCATAATTGCATGCATGATCTACAGAAGGTAAGAAACAAACTAAGAACGCATGAACAAAGCAATCAATAATATGAAAGATTGTGGACCTTCAGAGAACTCACTTTAAGGGTCCACAACCTAATAAACTCTGCCGACTCTCAAGATCTGCTGAAGTTTTCAAGTATTCAACTTCAACAGGAGAAAAATAAGTTTTTCTTTAATATCAGAGCCAATCTATAAAAGCCAAAACCCAATCAAACAAGTTAGCTACAGCATTTTATTAAAATGCCTAAAATGATTTTTTGTGCAGCTGATGAAAGGGATCAGATTACTTCTGGCACATCCAAAGTCAACTGCAGGTAATCAAGGCAGATGAATGTGAAATATTGAACTGCAAGAGCGGTGGGACCCAAAGATCATAATTAATTATTCCACTCTACCTAAGAATATAGCTAATTTAGCATAAATTTTGCAATTAACAAGAATTAAGCTAAATGAAAAATGAAATAGATATATTAAATCCTACTTACAAGAATTTAGTGATCAAAGGTAGCTGGGCACATGCTATGACGCCATTTTGTCATTTTAAAAACAAAGAGCTCTGAAATTTCAGGCAGGTAGCCGACTTTCCTAGTTTAGCTGGTCACTGATGAACTGAAGTTGAACAAACAAGAGCAAAACGTGTAAATAAAGATTTAAAATATATATACAGATGCTAACCATATTATTTCTGAATTCACTAGCCTGCCATGCAGTGATGTGGTGGGAAAGGATGATAGATGGCTAATACGGTTCATATCAACTACTGATCAACAAAAATTCAAACATTGTTTTAAAAAAAATAAAAATAACTCAAACTATAGAAAGTGGAGATGAAAATAGTCACTAAACCTTAATAAGTCAGCAGCTTGGTTGCGTAAAGCCAATCATTAAACCCCCAAGAGAATCTTTCAGACTTGTAGCAAGCTAACATCCAACCATAAAGGTTGATGTAGGTTTGATAAACCAATGTGTGGTTGCTTCCCCAGTAGAGTGATTGCACAAAAGTAATTAAAATATGCATACCATGGATATTTTGCAATAACTGACTGATCACTTGAATTTTTAGTAGGTTTTGAATTAAAATAGTCTCAATCTCACCATGATGGGTCCTTGGGTCAAGAGCAACACGGATTTGGGGATTTTAGCTGGATATGATGATCCATTGCACACTAACTTGCGATAAAATTTGACACCCATATTAAATGAAGATATATATATATAATATGTATGTATGTATGTATGTATGTATATATGTATGTATGTATGTATATGTATGTATGTATAAAATATATATGATCAATTATAATATATGCATGCATGTGTGTATGTATGTATGTATGTATAAATATATATTGATCAATTCAATACTAAATATTTTTAGTAGAGGTGGTAGGTAACTTATAACATATTTTAAGATTTCTAATTTGATTTCTAAGAATACTTTATTTTTAAAAAAATTCTATAATCATCAGAAATGATTCCTAGAACCGAAAACCTTTAAAAATGAGAACTGACCCAATGGATGCCAGTTTCAAAATTTTGGATTCAAAATCAATCCAATGAGCATGCACAACAGAATCAATATAATCTAATCAAGTTGGATTGGTATCTATTCATGGGTGATCCTAATCCATTGCTCATCCATACTAGTTAGCGATTGGTTTGGTTTAGTTCTCTTTCTCTCGTCTACTTTATTTCAAAAGCATGAACAGTGTAGGATTATAACTTAAAAGATATTTAGGTGAAAATATTTGTTTTAAGCTTTTTATTATATTAGTGTTTTATATTTCTATGAACTAAAAAGATCATAAATATCATGCTTACCTTTCATAAAGTAGCACAAAGCATCTAAAATCGACAACTATGACCTTTGACTTTATAAACAAAAAAGCTCTATGTGAACATGAATGCATAAATTATTGTATGATATTCTCACAAAGCAATGCAGTAAAGTTTCAAATGGCATCTTATATATCATTCTCATAACCATTGTTCTTCTAAATTTTCATAGTTTTAACTATTTTAAGCCATTTACTTTTTAATGAGCTTTTAGATCATTGACACAACAGATGCACCAAAGGTTTCCAACAATATAATAATTTCAAATGGTAGGCAATCCATCTTCTTTAAATATTTAAAAAAATTCTTTGTTTTCCTGATTTTGCACCATTCTTGGTCAGTGGAGGAGTAAATGAACTCCTCAAAAACTTTAGTCCGATGGAGGCCTGAGGTACAGACAGAGCTATTTAAGAATGGCCATGGATCTCCGTATTCAATGTATGCATCTCTTATGAACTACAAGATGGGTGATACGTACAACATGCTTACATTGGCAGATGAGACAGTGATAAAGGAAATTAGACCATACATCCTGCAAGAGTGGTGCGCGCCAAGGTTTGCACTAATAGCATACCTTTCTGAAACATCTTTCTGTTCATAAGTAAAACACTTGACCTTTCACACGAAGAAGGAGCTCCATATACTAGTTCAGGGAAAAGTCTTGCTGCACCAGGGGCGATACTCCGGTGCAGTAAGAGTTGCACCGCGCCTGATGATTGGCGTGTGCAACATAAGCGTGTGTATGCCAAAGCAGAAAAGAATGATTTTAACTCTGGCATGCGCGCCAATCACTGGGGCTGGTGCGTGTTTGCTACATCGCCCCCGATGCAGCAAGACTTTTTCACTGGTCCAAAAGGGAAGCTCAACTCATCAGAGACCATATGTCATTTACAAAGAACTAAGGTCTTGAGCATACTATTTCACATAAAATGAAAGAAAATAAAAGATCAAAGCCTGATGTGTCACATTGATGCATAGTATTTGTACCATACCATATTGATACTGATCGAGACTCGAGTCCAAATATGCTATACTAATTCACATATTGAATGTGTAGATACTGTATCAATATGATACTAAGATCTGGTATCGAGACTTGATTAAAGTTTGATCTGATTCAACCATCTTATATTATGAAACAAGTTACTATGATAACTCCAAATATTTTTTATGGATCATGATAAATTTTCAATCAATAATAGTTGACAAGAGTCTATGAAAATTGGATAGCATAAAAGCATAAAATGTGTAGGGAAAGAAGCGAAGAATATAAGTAGTATAGAGGAAGAGGAGGACCTTGTAGATGGGAGCGGTGCAAGTAGCAGAGACATAGGTAGGCAACAAGCAAGTGCAGGCAACATGAAAATAACAAAAAAAAATAACTATTTTATTAATGAATTAAAACTTATCAAACTACCTCTCAATAGGCCAACCACATATTGCTATAGCCCCCACATGCTTCAAGCACTTTTCAAACAATAACCAAGCACTCGTATTTATGGATTAAGGAAAAGACCCAAACATAATAGAAAATAGATTCCTATGCCAACACTAACAAGGATTTTTTAACAACTAAGCAAAATAGTCCTAAAATAAGGACTTGGACTAGGACTAATGCATGGTTTAATTTCCAATAGTCCCCCCTTAAACCAAGCTCTTCAAATTTTATCATGCCCATCATTCTTTTAAGCTTATAAATAAATCACCTTTAAATGAATTTGTAAAAATATCTATAATTTGGTCTTCAGAAAAACAAAACTCTACCATTCTCTTTGTTTTGACCAGCTCACGAATATAGTAATACTTAATATCAATATGTTTATTGTGATCATGAAATACTAGATTCTTTATTAATGCAATTGTAGACTTGTTATCACAAAAAATCTTCATAAGTAATTTATCTTGTTGATAATGTAACTCAATAAGCATTCTTCGCAATATATTTTGCAACCATATGGCTTGAGTAGCGCTACTTCCAACTACAATAATTTTGCCTCAAAGTAGAATGAGCAACTATTTGTTGTTTCTTAGATGATCAAGCAAAAACTCTTGAGTCAAGATAGAAAGCATAGCCAGAAGTACTTTTCCTCTTTTCAATATCACCTATCCAATCGCTATTTGCATATCCAATAAGCTCCATATCATTAGTAAAAAAAAAAAAAAACCATCATTGAGTACCCTTGACATCTTTTAGAATATGTTTTGGTGGTTGCAAATGAGACTGATGTGAAGTTTCTATAAATTGGTTGATAATGCCAAAACCATATGAATGTCAAGTTTGGTAGTAGTCAAATATGGTAGGCTTCCTACTAGCCTTTTAAAATTTGTTGAATCAATTATCTCACCATGACCATCCTTTACAAGCTTCAACTTTTCTTCAATTGGAGTTAAAAGATTAATAGGCTTGAATGGTTTTATCTTAAATTTCTTCAAAATATCATATGCATATTTCTTTTGACAGATCAATATGCTATCATGAGTCTGAATCACCTAAATATTGAAGTAAGACATCAATTCCATATTCATCATCTTAAGCTGAGCAATCATATTTTCTTTGAACCTCATCAATAGTTGAGAATTATTGTTAGTAAAAATCAAATCTTCCACATATAAGCACACAATGATAATATCACCCTATTGATTGGATTTGATATACAAAGTATGCTTATATGGACATCTGTAAAATCAATAATCAAGGAAATATGAATCAATTTGAGTATACCATGCTATAGGTGCTTGTTTTAAACCATATAATGCTTTCTTCAATTTATAGATTTCATTTTCTTTCCTCCTCTTCACATATCCTGAAAGTTGTTTAATATATACTTCTTCTTCAAGCACACCATTTAAGAAAGTAGATTCCACATCCATTCAAAAGATTCTTTAGTGATTTCGAGTAGCAAGAGAAATAATTATATGAATAGTATCAAGTCTAGCAACGGGAGCAAACACTTCAAAATAATCAATACGTGGCCTTTGCTTATAGCTCTTTGCAATCAATCTTGCTTTGAAGTTATTTGTTTTTTCATTTGGCTTATACTTTGTCTTGTGGTTGATTTCACTTAACCTCCTTAACTATAGGGTATTCGCGCATTCCTTTCTAAACAAAAAAAATTGCAATCAACACCCCAATTTTGATTTTAGTTGCAATTAGCTCTTGCCATTTAAATTTGGAGTTAAAAATAGCGAAAAGTGGACATGTGACCATCATATGACCACTACAAACACTATTTGGTATGCCAAGAAAAAGAAAAAAAGGTTGTACCCTTAATCAGACCATTTTCTACAAAGGATAGATATTGTTACCCTATACCACATTATTTATTATGAAATTCTGGTATCTTTAGTGGTCACGTGATCACTTTTCATTTCTTTTAATGCTCAATGTAATTAGCAAGGGCTAATTGCAACTTAAATTGAAATTGAAAGGTTAATTGTAAATTTTTTTAATTTAAAAAGGAATATACAAATACTTCATAGTTAAAAAGAGTTAAATGGAATTAACCCTTATCTTATGCACCCACTCGACACTAATAGACTTCTTGTCTCTAAGAAGAGTAGTAAGCTTCCAAATATTTTTCTTTTCATTTGCATGAATATCCGCATTCATTGCTTCAACTTAGCAATCAATACTAGTAGCTTCCTCGCATGATAACGAATAAATAGAGTAAAATTGGTTGCATCATCATGATCATCAAACGAGTCATTACCCCTTCTAATCACACAATCCCAAACACTATCTTCATCAAAAGTATGATTGATAATTTTCTTTTAGGCTATAGATTGTATAACTTATAACTATTTGTCTCATTCTTGTAGCCAATAAAAATATACTTTTTTACTTTGTCATCTAACTCCTTTTCCAATTCATTTGGTACATGTATAGGCAATACAACTAAACATCCTTAGATATCCAATATTAGGCTTTCTTCGATTTCAGGCTTCTTGATAGATTTTATCATAAACACTGCTTGTAGGGCATCTATTTAAGATATAAATATCACCGACTACTTCTACCCAAAAACTTTTAGGAAGACTCTTGTTGCACAGCATATGCTTAATTGTATCTATAATAGTTCTATTTTTTCTCTCAGCCACTTCATTTTGTTGAATAAGATATCTAGCAATCAATTGATGTTTAATGTCATACTTCTTCAAATAATCATTATAAATAACATATTCAGTACCTCTATCAATTCTCAAAACTTTAATAGAACGATAACTTTGCTTTTTAACATAAGCCATAAATTTTTTAAGTGCAGCATAAGGTTCGGATTTATGTTTCAAAAATAAATCAATGCTTTCCTATTAAAATCATTAATAAAAATAATGAAGTACATGTTACCTCCATTTGAAGGAGCCTCTATTGAGCATAAGTTATAATGAAGGAGCTCAAGTGATCTTCTAGCCCTTCAAGGAAGGACTTCTCTATGCTTCTTTTCCAAAATATAAGTCTTACAAACTTTATCAAATATATTGATCGCTGGCAAGTCCGAAATCTATCTTTATTTTAAAAAATTGATGCTTCCAAAATTTAAGTACCCAAGATGCATATGTCGTAGCTAATTATAATTAGCTATCACAGAACTCTAACAAAAATAATTATCATAATTGATAGTTAATAGGAATAGATAAATATTTGTTATCTTGCCTTTGCTATTAATCTTTTCTTTTTATCATAATAGTGCAACCACCTTTGTTGAAATGCAAGTCATACCATTTCTTTGCAAGCTGTCCTATACTCAAGAAATTCTGATAGATATTAAGAGTATAGAATACCTCAAAAATATAATCAACAAAGTTTCTTTAATCTAATACCAATCCTTTTCTGTTCATAATTGATAATTTTGTATTATCTCAAAGTTTCATAGTAGTACAAAAGGACTCATCCAAAGCATATAACATATTTTTTTTGTTACTCAGATGATTACTACATCCTATATCCAAGAATAATTGACTATCATCTTTATTCATTGCTACATGACCGGCTATCAATAAAGCCTCTTCATTTTTTAACATCATTTTCAGCTACTTCAGCATGATTCTTTTGATTATCAGATCTTTTAGCATAATATTCATGACTATGATGACTATATTTTTTATAGTTATGGCACTGAATATAAGATTTGTGCTCAGACTGATAATGCTCATACTTCGTATACTTATAGCACTAAATATTGGATTTATTTTTGTTTTGAGTTAGATATTCATCTTGTCTTTGATTGGATTTATTTCTTCCATCTCTGCCTTATAATTCTGTCTCTTTTATTTGATTCTACTTTTTTAATGGCTTATCTTTTTGCTTCAAATTCACTTGGGCTTTCAATGTTTGCTGAGCAATGCTGTTTTTTCATTCAAATGCTACTCATGTACCTTTAATGAACCTTGCAGGTCATCAATTATCATAGATTTAGTATATCTTATTCATCAATAGTAGTCATCCCACATTTGAATCATATAGTTAAGGTTCGAATAATTTTCTATATGACCTTTTCATTTTGTATATCTTCTCCATTAACTTTTATATTATTAACAAGCTTATAAACTCTTATAAAATAATTAGTAATGCTTTCATTTTTTTATTAAAGAAGCTCAAACTGCCTCAGATACATAGTCTCATCTTTTTAACCTTTTTTGCACTTTAATAAAACATAGCCGAATATCCTAGACTATTTTTACCATCCTTGGATGAATAATCTTTTGACAAACTAGTGATTCAACACTTTAAAATATACGATGAAGAGCATGAATATTATTTGCATGGGCACGCTTCAATTCTTATTTCTATACAGTTGATAATTTTTCTATATTTGCTAATTTATCAAAACCTTTTTCAATAATTTCTTAGAAATACATAGTTTTAAAGAAAAATTTTATCTGAACTTGTCACTACTTGAAACATGATTTTTTCATCAAATTTAAAAATAAGCAATGAATATATTATAAATTTGCAGTCATACCTTAGAGAAGAGTTATCATAGAAATAACTTTGCAGAAAATTTTTTCATTTATAATAGAGGGTTATTTTTTATTTATTTTGAGCTTATTTTATTTTTTTCAGCCTGATTCCTGTTGGAACAGTATACTTCCATGAGTTTTTTATTCCCAATAGAAAACCTCTCTTCTTTAAAGATTTTTTTTCTTTTTCATTTTTTTCCCTTTCTTCGCGCCTTTTACTGTAGAACCATGAAGGTCCCAATTTTATTTATTTATTTCTTCTCCTTTCCACTATAGTTATCAGAATTGAACCAAACTGATTGGTTGGACCGTTTGAACCGAGACCCAAAGGTCAAACTGGTCCGGTTCTAACATAAAACCGAATGCATAAGTGATCCGAAATAATTCGATTAACCCATTCGGTTCACTTATGAACCGATCAACTCAATCCGAACCGGATGAAATCATAGGTTTTATTATTATATTAATCTTAATTTTTTTATTAAAAATTAATTTTTATTAATATAAATATTTTTATATTAAAATAATTAAACGATGGTTCAATTAATAACCCAACAATTGAACCAATGATCGGAAGACCCGAGCTTTGGCCGGGTCAATGTCCGAAGCGAATCCGACAACTATGGCCTCCACGCTCGCCGGGTCCCCTCATTTTTTTTTTTTTTTTTTTTTTTTTTCGGACTTCTTCCTCACCTCGCCACTTTCTTGTCCTACTTCTTCGTTGGTAACGAAACTTCACTGGCAGATGAAAACAAAAACAGCAAAACTTGTTTATAGATTGCTTCAAGGAACCAGAAATTGGAGCACAGGGATTACGGATGCCACATTATGGCCCTTCTTCACGCCCGATCTGCACGATGTCGGATCTTCTCTTCCCCGACCGCGGCGGCTCGTGGAGCTTCCTCGCCGGCGGCGCTGCTGGCTTCACCGCGTTGTCGAGCGTCGTTGCCTTTCTCTTCCACCCAGCTGCGGCAACTTGCCGCCGTGCACTGACCCACTCGCCGCCGAGCCTCCGACCACTGCCCCGATCTGCCACCCGGCCAGCGATCCCAGCCTCCCACCGATGAGACCTTTTCTCTAGCACGTTCCTCCAACAGCCTCTCATCGGCGTCCAACGTGGTCGCCAGCGAGGTCTGGCAGCCTTAGCCGACTGTTTGTGTTGGAAATAAGATCCGAATCTTTGATCATCACCATGAAGCTAAAGAATCATTCATGTTTAATCATCAAGAATCCATAATCGATAAATGGAAGCGTACCTGAATCCATATTACTTGATTACTCTCCAGAGCCCTGCGGTTGGCCTTCCAGATCAACACGTAGGTTTTAGGGTTTAGGGTTTAGGGTTTTAGGGTTTAGGGTTTAGGGTTTAGGGTTTAGGGTGCCCTTTAGAATTTTCTCTAGCTATTCTTTCTGATGATGAGATTCAGAGAAAAAGGTCGTACATACGATCCATGGACCATAACCGCTATATATAGATAATTTCATCATTATCTTTTGGTATTTCTATTTTAGCCCATCGTAAAAAATAGAAATAACCCCTTAGGTCTCTACACATTAAAGGGCCATACCTAATCAGATACATTAAAGCCCAATCACTGAAACCTCAGCTGATCACTTTTAATTGGGCTTAATCTTATTTGACAGTCCGCAACCCATAATTATTTCACATATAAGCCCAATGTTGGATTAAAAATTCAACAATCTCCCACTGGGCTATATATGTAACCTTATAATTATGTTGCAAAAATAACCAAATGAGCTCAATTTTACTGTCATTACTGAAATGTATCTATAACCAATCCGGCCCATCAACCATACCAACATAGGATCAAAGCGGCCTTTGTTATATCTATCATAACTCGACCCATCAATGGTCACGTATGTTGACACAACTGAATGACATGGATCATGATGTGGATGTGTAGCATGGAAATTACATGTAATGTGATCTCAACATTCCTATTTCCAACTGGTCCTTCTTAAACTTGAGTGAGATCAAAACTTTAATATAATTGTACATAGTGTACTGAACTGAATGAAATACTTTATTTCTGATCAGAAAATATCCAAACACATAAGTGTGTACAAACCAAACATAAAGCATAAAATAGAAGCAATATAAACTCCCACTGAATCTAAGCATCGTCATGCTTTATAACGCCCATGTGAGCAATATGCTCATGAAAGACCTTGGGCGGCATACCCTTTGTAAGGGGATCTGCAACCATGGAGTTTGTCCCTATATGCTCTATAGAAATCTGACCACTCTATACTCTTTCCTTTACAACCAGAAACTTGATGTCAATATGCTTTGACTTGGTCGAGCTCCTATTGTTGTTGGAATACAATACGACTGACTTATTGTCACAAAATAACTTTAGCAGTCTTTCAATTCCTTCCAATATGCGTAGCCCAGTGACAAAATTTTTCAGCCATAACCCATGATTGGATGCTTCATAACATGCTATAAATTCTGCTGCCATGGTAGAAGAAGCTATGAGTGTCTGTTTGCACTTCTCCAAGAAATAGCCCCACCACCTAACAGATATACATAGCCCGAAGTGGATCTTTTACTATCTTGGCATCCCGCAAAGTCGGAGTCAGAATACCCAATGATCTCAAAATGATCTGATCTCCTATATGTGAGCATGTAATCTTTTGTTCTTTTCAGATATCTCATAACCCTTTTGGCTGCTTTCCAATGATCATACCTGGGTTGCTTAAATATCTGCCTAACACTCCAACAATGTATGCAATATCCGGACGCGTACAAACTTGAGCATACATTAGACTCCCTACAACCGAAGCATAAGGAATCTTCTTCATCTCTTCAACTTCAAGGTTCCCTTTTGGGCACTGATTAATACTGAATTTATCTCCTTTAGCAACAGGGGTATCACATGGTTTGCAATTTTGCATGCCAAATCTCTTAAGTACTTTATCGATATAGCTTCTTTGTGATAATCCAAGGATACCCTGAGAACGATCTCGATGTATCTGGATTCCCAATACAAAGGAGGCATCATCAAGATCTTTCATTTGAAAATTGCTTGATAGAAATCTCTTGGTTTCGTGCAACATGCCTATATCATTTGTGGCAAGCAAAATGTCATCCACATACAAAACCAGAAAAATATATTTACTCCCACTGAACTTATGATACACACAATCATCAACTGCATTCACTTCAAAATTAAATAAGAGAATTACTTGATGAAATTTGTGGTACCATTGACGAGAAGCTTGCTTTAACCCATAAATGGATTTTGTCAATTTGCAAACCATTTTCTTTGAGTCTCCTGACACAAAGTTTTTTGGCTGCACCATATAAATTGTCTCATCAATGTTTCCATTGAGAAACGCCGTCTTGACATCCATTTGATGGAGTTCCATATCATACTGTGCAATAAAAGCCATGATTGTCCTAAAAGAGTCCTTCGATGAAACTGGAGAGAAGGTCTCTTTAAAGTCAATTCCTTCCTTTTGAGTATAGCCTTTAGCCACAAGACGAGCTTTATACCTTTCCACATTACCCTTTGAATCCCGTTTGGTCTTAAAAATCCATTTGCAACCAATGGGTTTCACACCTTCTGGTAATGGGACAAGTTCCCAAACTTTATTGTCTTACATAGACTTATACTCTTCTTTCATTGCTTCAATCCATTTTTCTGAATTAGAACCTTGTATGGCTTGAAGAAAGTTGATAGGATCATCTTCCATCACGCCATTATTTTTCTCATGTTCCTGAAGAAACACTATATAATCATCTGGAATAGCATTCTTCCTTTCTCTAGTGGATCGCCGCAAAGGCACTTGTTCTTGATGCACTTGTTCTTGAGGTTGTTGAGTTTGTACCTCTGAGGGTTGAACAACAATTTCTTGTTGTTCTTGAATTACAACTTGATCATTATCAAAAGCAATTATAGGAATAGGAACTAGCTGCTCTTCAACAAGAGTAGTAGGTTCCAATTCCTCCTCAAAGACAAAGTCTCTAACTTTATTTCTCCCCCAAACTCAATATCCTCAAAGAACGTTGCAGTTCCCGTCTCAAAAATTATCCTTGATTTGAGATCATAAAACTTGTAACCCCTGGATCGCTCAGAATACCCTACAAAATAGCTGCTCACTGTCCTGGAGTCCAATTTCTTTTCATATGGCCTATAAGGCCTTGCCTCAGCTGGACATCCCCAAACATGAAAGTGCTTTAGACTAGGCTTCCGTCCTATCCAAAGCTCATAAGGTGTTTTGACAGCTGCTTTAGTTGGTACTCTGTTCAAAATGTAGGCTGTTGTCTTTAGTGCCTCTCCCCAGAGTGACTCTGGTAAGTAGAATGACAAATCATACTTCTTACCATATCCTTAAGAGTCCTGTTTAGTCTTTCAGATACACCATTCATGCTAGGTGACCCTGGCATGGTGTATTGTGGGACAATTCCACACTCCTCTAGGTATCTGGCAAATGGTCCTGGACGTTGTTCACCTGATCCGTCATATCTACCGTAATATTCACCACCACGGTCAGATCTGACTCCTTTAATCCTTTTGTTGAGTTGAAGCTCAACTTCAGCTTTAAATGATTTGAACACGTCCAAGACTTGGGACTTTTCATGAATAAGGAATAGGTATGCATATCTTGAATAATCATCTATGAATGATACAAAATACTGTTGACCATTCCAAGAAGGTGTAGGAAATGGTCCACAATGTCCGTATGTATCAACTCTAAGACTTCCATAGTTCTATATGCACCTAATTTCTTTGTTTTGTTCTGTTTGCCCTTAATGCAATCAACACAGACATTAAAGTCTGTAAAATCAAGAGAATCCAAAATTCCATCTGACATAAGTCGTTCAACTCTATTTCTAGAGATGTGACCTAATCGCTTATGCCATAATGTTCCTGAATTTTCATTGCAAATTTTACGCTTAGTACCTCTTGATTCCATATTCAGGGTTTCATTATAAGAAGCAACAGTATCAAGCAAATATAGATTGTCATACACCATAAGAGAACCAGTTCCAATAATATTTGAATTTAACGAAAGACTAAACTGACTATTTCCAAATGAACAACAATATCCTAATTTGTCCAAAGCTGAAATAGAAACCAAATTCCGTCTAAAGGATGGTACTACAAAAGTATCTTTCAAATCCAAATAATAACCAGAACTTAATAACAATCTAAAATGCCCAATTGCCTCCACATCTACCGACTTGCCATCTCCCGTATAAATGCGTCTTTCAGCATCAGTTGGCCTTCGGTAGCTTAGGCAACCCTCCATTGAAACACTGATGTTAGTAGTAGCACCAGAATCTAACCACCAAGTGTTTTAGGTACTAAAGCTATATTCACTTCAGAACAGACCATATTAAGAAATGTACCTTTCTTTTCATGCCATGCATGAAATTTGAAACATTCCTTCTTAATGTGTCCAGACTTATTACAGAAGAAACAACTGTCTTTATCCTGATTTTGTTTCTTCTTTGCTGGACCCTTAGCCCTTATTCTTTATTTTCTTGCCTTTATCCTGCCCTTGAAGTTATTACCATTAAGGACCGGCACCGAATTGAGGTTAGCAGAAATAGTAGCAACATTAGCTGTAAAATAAAAGCAATACATAAATAACATGCTCATATAAATAATTAACACCAAATATCAATAAATTCAAATAATGGTAAATCCCATCTCAAGATACCCAGTGCAACATTAATATCAAGTCTTTGGACAGTAATATTAACTGCTAGTGGTACTCTTGTTGTAATGATCAAACACTAACAATAATGCATTTCAAATAATAAATCTATCTTTGGATCGACTTATTACTCACATGTAAATCCTTATAATCGTTACGTATTTACCATCACACATATGTGTAGTTCGGCCAAGCATTAACCTTCCTTTGGGCCGATTAATACCCCATGAAATATACACATACACAACATCCAACATAACAATCTACACAAGAGAGGTCACTTTGGTGATATCTTGTTTCAATTAGTTCAATTTCGAACTATGAACAAATTTATTAGGCATAAAAATACCATTAATTTAAATTTGATTGAACCTCTTTAAAAATAACGATATGTTATTTTGTGGTTCCAACTCAATCTTTATAACAGAAAAATAATTTATCCTAATGATACAGCTTTACTTTATGAACCAATTAAATCATACAAAAGGAGGTTGCTCATGCTTTCAAAATTAAAAATAATAATTTTAATGAAAGCCCGAAACATTTAGAGGCCATGAACCGGTCCAAAAATTCTTGTATTAATGCCATGCATTAAATATTCATAAAGGAATCCTATTCTGTTACTTCCTTTCGTAGAAGTCCAACAAGGCAAGGTTTTTTCTTAAACACCCTAATGCCCACGGTTAATGGCCTAATGGAATCCCATGATTTTAAAACTCCACACGTGAGCATAATGCCCAAGTTTGTTATTCTCATGATTTTCTCCAGATTTCCTTTATCCCATGGTTTGAGATATCCAATCACCGGATTTTCAAAAGATTTTCTAGATTTCTATCTCGACATCTGTTTTATTGACACAAAACATGGAAGCCATATCCCAACGCTCAAAATAATTAAAGCTAAAGGAAATTCATATGGTTTTAACTGTTTGGATTTCCATGATTTCCCTGTAAAGGAGTCCCAATGCCCAAAAAAAAAATAATTAAAGCTAAAAGAAATCCATGTGGTTTAACCGTTTGGATTTCCACGATTTCCATGTAAAGGAGTCCCAATGCCCCATTTGTGGAAGGATTCGGTTCACAAATAAAAGGGTCAAATGGCCAGATTCCTCAAATCCCGCAGGCAAAGCCCTCACGCTCCCTTGGCTCGCACAAGGGGAAGGCCCAGAATAGCAATTGTTTGATTAAACTTTTTTTAAAAAAATTTCTTTGCTTGGCTACCCTGTTCCTTCCCAAGATCTTCACATGATCACGTTGGAAGGACAGCCGACGGAAGCCCGCCGCTTAAATTTTATCCCGAATTTCATACTTATCCCATAATTAAGCTTTATCCTAGCAGATGAAAAACTTCATCTTCGAATCTCGTGAGACTGATTTTATGATGCAGCGAATATCTTTCTCTCTTAAGATAATCATCAAACTATAATAAAATAGAGTTTTGATGCACTGTGACCTTTATTTTATTTAAAAATCAGATCTACAGATATAAAAAATATCATTGGCATCAAAACAAAATTTTAAACTAATGAGTATTTGTCTCACGGTAACTGAATAAAACTAAAGAAGTCATATGCACAAATACGAATATCAATGCATATAACCAAAAAATTTCTCAACGATTCAACATGAATAGGGCTCTGATACCAATTGTTGGAAATAAGATCCGAACCTTTTGGTGAAGGCCATTACCATGAAGCCCAAGAATCATTCATGTTTAATCATCAAGAATCAATAATCGATAAACGGAAGTGTCCCAAGAATCATTCATGTTTAATCATCAAGAATCAAGAATCGATAAACGGAAGTGTCCCAAGAATCATTCATGTTTAATCATCAAGAATCAATAATCGATAAACGAAAGTGTACCTGAATCCATATTACTTGATTGCACTCCAGAGCCCTGCGGTTGGCCTTCCAAATCAACACGTACTCCCAGAGAGCTTTCTCTAGGCTGTTCTTTCTGATGATGGGATTCAGAGAAGAAGGTTGTACGTGCGATCTAGGGACCATAACTGCTATATATAGATAATTTCATCATTATCTTTTGGTATTTCTATTTTAGCCTATCATAAAAAATAGAAATAACCTCTTAGGTCTCTCTACACATTAAAGGGCCACACCAAATCAGATACATTAAAGCCCAAATCACTGAAACTTCAGCTGATCACTTTTAATTGGGCTTAACCTTATTTGACAGTCCGCAACACATAATTATTTTACATATAAGCCCAATGTTGAATTAAAAATCCAACAGTTTGGCAATAAGAAAGCTCCCTTATTCTTGGGCTGCCAGACGGCCTTCAAGAGTCGTGCAGCTTTAAAGATGATGCCAGGCAGAGGATCAAACACACAAGCATCCAAGCGGAAGCTCAGCTCTTCTGGCTGTGACATTAGACGTAGGCAAGTAGGCGACGCAAAAGTTACAATAATAAACTGAAATTTATCAGGCCGTCTCTTAATAGGTTAACCATAGGCTATTACAATTTTTATATACTTTCAAGCACTCTTCAAATAATAGTAACACAAACACTTATATTAATAGATTAAAAAATTAAATGTGATAAAAAATAAAATTTTATAATAATATAAATAAAATTTTAATAATTAAATAAAATAATTTTCAAACAAGAATAGGATTAGAACTCGTGCTTAATTTAGTTTACAAGGAGGACACGCACTGACTCCCGACCTCCCTCCCTTCTCTTCCCTGATTCCGAACCCATTGTTCCGTGGTCGGACCGAAAGGGAAGGGATTAGTCGAACAGTCCACGGCCGTCATCATTTGTCTTTAAATTGGACCCGACCCGCTGACCCAACCCGATCCGGTTGCTTTTTTTTTTTTTTCACTTATTAAATCCAAAGCTCGTCATATTTTTACCGGATCCCTAGAGCGGATGATGGGCTATGGACCTATGGTACCCATTTACTTTAGCCGCTTTATTTAAAATTAAAGCTGAGGAACCGACCCCGCTACGGCTAGATCCAACTGAACACATGCCATCCGGACCGTCGGATTCCCGTCCTCACCACGTGCAAGGCAGAAGCTTGCCTGAACGGTCCGCATAAAATAATTATGATAATATCATATTCTACCGTTGACATTTGGTAGCAACGGGCAGATATTTTGCAACGCATAGAAATTTATGAAAAAGAGACCCGGATTGGTAGCGTCGGTCGCGTGCGGCACGTTAGCAGCAGCTGGTATTGAGTGGGCTCTCCTCCATAAATCTATATTCAAATTTCCGGACAGCTCTCGACGGATCGCCGTGAAAGCGGGAGGGCTTCGCCATTGTCCGCGGTACGAAGAAACTTCCGAGTCTCGAGATGTCCGCCACTCAGTCCGAGTTCGATCTCGCGGTAACTCTCTCCACTCCCTCTCTCGATCCGCTTTCGAACCCCCTCTGTTCTTTTTCTCTTCGATCGGCATCTTGGCTCACCTCGACTCCAATGCAGGCATCTGGTGGGCCTCCGTTCGGCATCGGGTGAGGAGATTCTCCTCGAGCGGCCTTCGGCCGTTCGATCTATGTTCCAGAACCTAGCTTCCGTTTTCTAGGGTTTTGATTCGAACTTGCAGGGAGTACGCCTTCGCCGACACCGGGAACCTGGAGCATTGCACCAAGTACCTCAACCAGACACTGGTGACCTTCGGATTCCCCGCGTCACTCGATCTCTTTGCCACTGATCCTGTGTGTCCTCCAGATCCAGCGGTCTTTTTATTTTTCTATGATTATCGTTTTTTTACTGCAATTTCTTGTATTTTGTTATAAAGATTCGTTCCTTCCTTAATTTTGTATCTTTGTTGGCGATAGGTTTCGATTGCTAGGACATGCAATTGCATCTATTCTCTACTACAACAAAGACAGCGCGACATTGAGTTTAGGGAGTCATCTAATGAGCAGAGGCAGAGGTGAACTTGTAATTTATTTTTTTGATCGTTCTTGGTGCCTTAATTTATAGGGATACGATAATGTTATTCCAAATAACTTATAGATGTTTGTGAAATTTAAATCCAGCCTTTTCCTTCTGAGGTAAATTTGCAATTTTTTTCCTCTCAATTTGATCATTCTTGGTGCGTTAATTTATAGGGATCGATAATGTTTTTCCGATTAACTTATATACGTATGTGGAGTTTAAATCCAACCTTTTCGTTATCATAGTTAATAGAATTTGGAATGATATGTGGCACTGAATGAATTTTTCAGTCATTGCAAAGGGAAATTAGATTTTATGTCTTTCCCAAATAAAGAGCATTGATCTAGGCCACCTTTCACACACAAGTTACTTTGCAGGATTGGACACAATAAAATAATTTAGGGTTTTTGCAGGATTGGACATATTGTGTTATGTCTGGGTTTCTTCATATTTGGTCTTTATTAGTGATTATCAAGATTGGGTTTATTAGAACTTTATCACCCTGATTTAAATGCTGATACTCTTTGTACAAGTTGACTATAGCCTAATACTGCTCTTCCTTATGTGCTGGATGTTCCATCTTTCTTGTTTGAGTTAACTTCTATGGATTTATAAATTTCATATCTTGGTTATATGATTTATATTTACGGCTCAACTACTTGTATAACAACATGATTTCATCATATTCCCCTAATCCTTTCCACATGCAGCCTTTTACTCACCACTCCTGAAATTTATAAATATAAATTCCATAACTTGGTGCAAGCAATGAAAGATGTTATTGCAATATCTACCTAGATAAATACATTGAAAGCTTTTTTTTGGGATGGTAAACCAGGAGGATTTAAGCTTTTACTTCAAGATCTTCCCGCTAACCCAAGTCACCTGATTAGTGCCAAAGCAGAAAATAGTCCATTGGACTAGTTTACTTAGTCATAACGATAACTGGGTAGTTCTTGCATTTACATCAGGAGCTACATCATGCCATTTTAATCCAATAGTGTAAGGCACCTTTTCTAATGACATTGCTCTTGTATTATCATAGATTGCAGTCTGATATATCAAGATTAGAGGCCAAGGTTGAAAGGCTTGAGGCACAACTAGCTGCAAAAGATCGAGAGCTTGCCACTTTAACCCGAACGGTTGGTTCATTGTGTTTCCTTCATAGGTCACTTCTTTAAATGATAATGGAACATTTAATTTTTGCAACTCCTTTATTATCATCAGGAGGCTAAAAATACAGCAGCTTTGAAAGCTCAAATTGAAAAGCTGCAGCAGGAACGTGATGAATTTCAGCGAATGGTCATTGGTAATCAGGTGAGAAATATTTTGTTTGTGTCAAAATCCCCTTCCTTTTCCTTTCTAGGAAATATTCTTTCTCCTGCCAAAAATCCATCAGTCTTGATATATTAATTTTCTTCGAAAAGCAAGCGCGCACACAACAAATACATGAAATGAAGAAAAAGAGAAGGAATATATAAAACTGCAGGTAATGCTATTGCTATGGTGTACAGTTACATAATTAGATATTCATTTTGGCAAAATTTTTCAGTGATCATATCATGGAACGTGCCAACATGCATTTACTGAATGTTGGCATATCAATTTGTTGTTTTGCAGGAGAGGCTAAACCAAGTGTTAATGGAGAAAAGAAGGAATCTCGGTCAGGGATGGAGATCATGAATTTACTGCAGGTTTTATAAAGTTATTTTTATATCAATTTATAGTTCTAACAATAAATTACATCCATAAATGCAGAGTCTTCTAAATACTCCATTTTAATTGAATTACACCAATCCTCGTGTGCTTCACATCACTCTTTTTTTTCTAAAAAAAAAAAAAAGGCTTCTTTGGCTTTCAATTCTACTGTTGCACCTGGTACAGCTTTTCGATGCTTGAGGTGACTAAGAATTTTTTCCACCTGATATTGCTTATTGTTAATGGCAACAGAAAGAAGGGCGTCAGCGTGGAACATGGAATGGAAAGAAGGCTGACAGCGATTTCTATAAAATGATTGTAAGAAAAAAGTTCAACTTGGTCAATTGATGCATGTGGTTGGTTATATGCTGAATGCCTTACATGATGCCAACAGGTTGATGCATATGAAGTAAAGAAGCAAGAACTGATGGCAGAGAACTCTGATTTGCGGGCTTTACTCCGTTCTATGCAGGTAGAAACATGTAACGATAAGCTGTTAAGGGTTTATTTTTATCATTTTGTAGTTGTTTGCTGTTGCATGAACTTATCTTCTATATAATTTATCAAGATTCATATTTAGATGTAATTTTCTAGCTGTCTGAAAAAAAATTGCTCATAATGGAAGGTTATTTTTCAGACAAGTAATTTATCATACTGAGATTTTGTGGAGTGATAGGCTACATTTTGTGGTTTTATTATTTTTAAATTAAAAGTCATGGAAAATTATCAATTTATGCCTTCTTTTTTATTTTGATGTTAAGACTTAGGAATTTGTAAACATGTCAACTTTTTTAATTTCTCTTGCGAGGAATTGAATTTGTCTTGCTCTCTTTTTTTCTTTCCCACACCCCCCCCCCCCCCCCCCCCCCCACACACCACACCCTGTTTTTTCCCCAACATGGTAAAGACGTTGTTCTGAAATTTACCAGAAGTAATTAACTTGGCTGAGTTTGTCTCACTCCCTATGGTAACAGGTGCATATTGCAGATAATGTTTGAATTTTATAAAGTCTTGTGAGTCTGGGTGGGATATTACCAACTGACAATTCCTTTCTTTCTTTGCTGGCTATTGCCAATTCACTATATGGCATTTCTGCTTGTACTTTGAATGCTGAAGATGATTGAATCATTGAGAAAGAAGGCTCTTCTATAATATTGTTACTTTTAAAAGGAGGATTGATGGTTATAACATATTATTCTGTAATTGTTTATGTAGTCTAAGGCCTCCTCATAGTTCTTAATTTACTATAATTTCAGCTTTAGTTCTTTATTTGTAGAAACATATACAATGCTATTGATGTTATTGCCACTACATTTTTACTGCCATAAATGATTTGCACATTTAAAAAGAAATTAACCTTAATGCATTGCTACTTCCAAGAGAAAGATAGCTGGCTGCAACAAAATATTGAAGAATGGCCTAATGAAGTCCAAGAGTCTGAATTGGCTTTCATTTGTCATCACTTCTGCTTTATTTACTTACCTCCAGAAAACTTAAAAAATCGGTTGCTCTACCTGACATGGATACAATGCATGGGGGTTTCTTTGTTTCATGTTCTTTTCTCATTCATCTAGTTTGTGTTGGAAAAATATTTTTGATCTTACAAAAATTCCTTTCTAAAAATTGCTAGAAATATGTTATAGAAATTTAAATATAAAAATAAAATAAATTAAAAGATAAGATGGATCAAACCAGGACCGAGGCGTGTTAGACACTGCCCTAAGGATCAGATTTTCGCCCTTCGTGCAGGTTGTTGGCGATCTGTCCCCAAGGTACAACGACCGGCTCGACCCGATCCTCCTACTACGAGCACGATCGTGTGGAGGTGCAAACCCAACGATTTCTTTCAGATGCCCAAAAAAGATCAATAGAAAAAAGAATAAATAAGATAAAAAATCAAAAAATTCTTATTGATTCTTCCTCAATCTGAATCCTAAGCCTATTTATAGGCTCGGCCCATAAAAGCTCCAACGGCTCGGCCCATAATGGCCTTAAAGGCCTATGGCCGTTAGCCTTAAATTAAATCAAAAATGGCTTAAAATTAATTATTGGGCCGTTTCTGAACGTTGGCTTCCAACGTTCACACAAAGTCCGTTGAGGCAATGGACATCCATGCAACGGAAAGAACGTCCGCGAGCGTAAACGCTCGCGGGCGTTCCCCTTTTTTTTTTATAAACTTTTTCCAACAATCTCCCACAAAAGTTTAAAATAAAAAAAATAAATAAAATAAATATAACAAAAAATTTTAGGGCATCTTATACTGCGCAATAGGTGAGGTGTCCAATAGACTTGAACCTCACTTAGTGTTGATTGTATACATCTGAAGGAACCATAGTGGATTATACCTTGAACTAGGTCCTTTGACTCAGACTTCTACTAATCACACACACAGTATGGATCAATTGGGTTTAAGCGGTTAGCGCATATTAAAGGCCTTGCGCTTAGTACCTTGATTTTTCATGAGAATTCTTTAAGGTTAGCCCAAACCTTTAGTCACGGCCTAATATGACGATTCTCATATAGGTGAATCCTCCAAGGGTATTTGTGGCAATACCCTGCAGATAACCTACCTTGGATCATTAAGAGTATGACTCAACCTTACACAAATTTACTTTGTCACTTTATAAGAGCACTCATCATAGGGATGGGATGAAAAATTTTTCAAAAATTTATGCTCTAACACGATCACTCAATCAGCTTCGTTTCTACCACATTGAACCTCATTCATGGGATCTCCAATCACAGAGGTTGGGTATCCATTGCTGGCGACCAAATAATGGGCTTAAGCCACATCCCCCTCGATGAATATAGGACTCCATTCCTAGATAACTCCTTGGTTAATTAGTCTGCCAAAATTTTCTCGGCAAATTCTAAAGAGATAATATTATTTTTGGACTAGACCTCAAATAAGAGAATCAGGCAAAGATATATTAAATTGAATATCCAAATATAAGGTAAACAATAAGTTGGATATTCCAACAGTCATGAGATTATTTAGTAAATTATAAAAACTTTTATTAAATCTCATGGCAATATATATCAAGAGACTCAAAATAGAGCATTTAAATGACATACCTTGTCACCGCATCCAAGTTCATCCATTCTTTGCCATTTGGTAACTTAAAAGATTCACAATAGTATGTAAGCAATAAATATTTGCCCAATGCTATCACTTTTGTCTAGCAACGAACAACACAACAAGGAGATATTAAAATGCTTTTACCACTATACAGAAAACACTTAATCTGGAACAGAAAAACTTTTGTATTTATGTAAGAATGCAAATATATATGCTAGTAGCTGCACTTGAAAGTTAAATAATAAGATGATATAAAAATATATCTATATACAAGCACGCATATATTATGTGCACAAGTGCAAGCATGTGTGTTTTTCAACAAGGCTTTGTTTTCATGCTGAATGGTTAACCACCTGATTGATGACTTCACTCCTTGTCCATCTATCCAGTGAACAAAGTAATTCACTTTCTGATTAGCACTTCAGCTTTATATTTGTTAGCTTTGTTAGTTACTACACCAACTTGAGGAGAGAATAAGTATACATATTATATATGTACTTGGGCACTAAGATGTGACAAGCCGCACCTGATTTGCACACGTCTGTGTACCTATATGCATACATGTATAAATGCGTATGTATTATATACATATAATTAAACATGTGAATGTTCGGTGAATAGAAAGAAGCCTCTGACATGTTGAACAAACCATATGCATACACATCAAGATCCAAGCTTCAACCTCTAACAAGTCAGAAGACAAAGGAAGCTCAATAATATCTAACATTTAGAATAAGACAACAATGTCATATGTTATTATTTTTGTTATGTCTTATTTATCAGTTTAGTATATTTTATGCTCATGTATCGCCCGAGGCATATCAAAATGTATTAAAATCTGATACTACAAATGAAGCATATAAACCAAATAATGATTGTTTGTACTAAAATAATTGCATAGCAAATTGCAGAGATAGCTGGACAGTCGCTTTTATTATAGGCTAAGTACATAACCATGATTGCCCAATTATTTAATAACCAAGATTTGTTACATCAATTTCTCCATGTATGTGCATGAGCACTTAACCGTCTGATGGTGAAGATAAACTGAGTATTCATTTACCATATATTTAACAAAATTTAGTAAGGAAGAAGAAAAATGATTTGTATCAACGAACTCTTTTAAAGCAACATAGCACAACAATCCCTTCCAACGGTAAAAAGATCAACTTATGAAATATAACTTAAAGCATGCAGCACTATTAATATTTTGCCCAAGAAAATAATAAGTATTCAAACCATAATCTTTTCCCCTTAAATCTTGAGCCAATGGATGATCATAATTTAGCATAGCAACATTTGCACCATTAATGCACATACATTTCAGAGTGGCATAAAAAATTTATATGTTGAGTAAACTCATGCAAAAGCAGAATGAGTAAATGGAATGAAATCTAGCAATCTCTAGAGAAGAAGGAAAGCTCTGATCCTTAGCTGTTGGAAAAATATTTTTGATCTTACAAAAATCCCTTTCTAAAAATTGCTAGAAATATGTTATAAAAATTTAAATATACAAATAAAATAAAATCAAAAGATAAGATGGATCAAACCAGGACCGAGGCGTGTTAGACACTGCCCTAAGGATCATATTTTCGCCCCTTCGTGCAGGTTGTTGGCGATCTGTCCCCAAGGTACAACGATCCGGCTCGACCCGATCCTCTACTACGAGCACGATCGTGTGGAGGTGCAAACCCAACGATTTCCTTCAGATGCCCAAGAAAATATCAATAGAAAAAAGAAGTAAAATAAGATAAAACAAATCAGGGCTACTCCAATCATTTTATATTGATTTCTTGCCTCAATCTGAATTTCTAAGCCTATTTATAGGCTCGGTCCATAAAAACTCCAACGGCTCGGCCCATAATGGCCTTAAAGGCCTAATGGCCGTTAGCCTTAAATTACGTCAAAAACGGCTTACAAATTAAATTATTTGGGCCGTTTCTGAAACGTTGGTCTTCCAACGTTCACACAAAAGTCCGTTGAGGCAACGGACATCCATGCAACGGAAAGAACGTCCGCGAGCGTAAACGCTCGCCGGCGTTCCCCTTTTTTTTATAAACTTTTTCCAACAGTTTGTTTCTTATATTTAGTATATCTATCTATTGCTTTCTTCTTTCCAAACAGATTGTCTGTTGGTGATGACGATTAGAGTTAAGAATCATACACACTGACACAATCCCCATATGTTATTTTGTTGTGCATGTCATTTTTATTTTTAGATTTATTTCTTGTGTAATAGTTGCATCTTTGAAAACAGAAATCAATTTGAGATATGACAGCAAATAAATATCAGATGAGGGCTGGAAGATAACATCCTTGTGGACAGCATAAACCAGAAACTGTGAAGACTGTGAAAGAATTGTGAGATTTATATATTGGTTCTGTTGTAAAACAGTAGTTGTCTTGGTTTTGCAGTTCCCTGTGGAAGATAGGGCAAGGAATTAGGCCACCAGATATATGCTATCTGTTTGGTTCTAGTAGCTAAGGCTAGAAAGCATCTTATGGATTGTAATGGTATAGATTGTGTCATTACAGAGGCCAGTTATGAAGATATCTCATTTTGGGACTGGCCTTCATTTTTAGAGTTTTGCTTTCGTGGCTCCTAACAATTGAATAGTAGGATCAGAGGTTTAGAGCTTCTTTAGATCCCTCTCATATACCAAATGGCATTAATAGAGACTTGCCTGTTGAGCTGTGTAAGCCTACAGCTGCTGCCAGAATGTTATGAGGTTGGAGAGGCTATTTTTTACAATCTATGGTTTATTGTTTGGTCTGTCTGGTTGGTCCTATTGATGTTGTATCATGCCATAAACTCCAAGAATTCTATTTCCCATTGAAGACAATTCTTAAGGGGAGAATATATGCTGTTTGTTAAGTGAGAACTACACTCTTTTGAACAGAAATCACTGAACTAGTCAACCATGCAATACAGATATTTACTTATTTAAAATATTTTGCACAGTGACTGATGCAGCTTCATCTAGTATAATCATCTCATACCTACCTTTGGATTTTACTGGTCTGACTGTTAGACCTTTTTCAAGAAATTCACGATTGCTTATAAGAAGCAAGAAGTTGACATAACTGGCACCTCTGATAGTTTGGGTCAGATATTTTTTAGGGCACATTAAGTGACTGTGATACTTGTAAATCATTTGATTGCACTCAAGCACTAATCTGAATTTTACTGGGCTGACACAAATTCATGGTTTCTTTTGATTTTCAATGGTGATCCAATAGGAGTGTTTCCACATATCAAATGACCATTTTGATTGAAAGATAGAATAAGTTACCTTCCTATCTCACCGTTCAAAGACCCCCACCCTGCGAAAAAAGAGAGAAAAAGAATAAAAAGAAGATGGTGGCAGTTATTCATTATATGAGATGATCATCATTAGGGGTTTCTCTTGTGCTGTTCATCAGTAAAGAAGTGATTCTATGGTTTTGGTGGACATATACTAAAGAAATTTGGATACAATCATTTTTTTTATCTTTCTCATTTTAAGTTCTTGTCATTCTTGAGGTTCACATGAGAATTTTTTCTAATCTAGAAATTGACAAATGGATAATTAAATGACAAGTTGTGTGCATGTTTGACAGACTTAAGATGAGGGTAAGTCTTGGCACCGTGGGAAGGTTGTTCCATTGTGACCTAAAGGTTGAGTTTAAAATATCGAAATAGTCTTCTTGCATGCAGAGGCTAGGCTACATACATTTGACCATTCCCAAACCATATAATGTTAGGAATCTCGTGCACTCGACTGTCTTTATTAGATAAAATTAGGGTACATATATGATACTTATTTAGATCCTTTTTTTTAAAAAAGAATATAATCCAAATAATACCCCAATATGCTTGGGATACTTCTTGAATATCTCTAGGGATGAGGAAGACCATTTCCCACTTTTTTATCATTTTAATGAATAGTGGCCTTCAAATGATGGGCATGATGGAGGATAAACCCTGGAGTTGATGTTGTTGTATTGGTGAAATAGTTGCCGATACAGGTTATTTATTCTATTTCTCCAAGGTCTGTTCTATTGTTGCAACAAAATTCCCCCCACCCTCTCTTTTTTTCCCCCTTTTTGATGAATGCTGACCTAATAATGGGCAAGAGAGGGATAATTCTATGGTTGATGTAAAAATAAATGCCCTGTAAAAATATAAATGCCCTGAATCCTAGGAATGGAGTAAGGGACTATGTTACTATGACAACCTGTTATGCTTTATAAATGCCTTTTACATATATGTAAAGATATATTTTTATTTATTTCTCTACCCCTGCTATTTTGCATTCTATTTCTCCATGATTGGTTGCATTGGTGCAATTGTTTCATGCCATATCTGTACTCCATATCCTTGTCCCAGCTTCACAGATTTCTACTCTTGTTTGCTTGCTTGCCTCTTCCTTTTTTCTTTTGAGAATAATGCCATCTACATCATCATGTTGTCATCTTAATTAATTCAATGGTCCTGCAAAGCTTTTTCTTCACAAAGCTGTTAGATGTGGCTTCTTCTACATATCTTGTGTTTACACGCTAAACTAATTTTCTAACAAATTATCAACAATCGTATTCTGTCAATTATGATTCTTAGTATGCCTATTTTTGTTAACCTTAATTGCAAGCTGTGTTTATCTTAATTCAAACAAAGTTTAAGTTAATTACTTTGCCAATCCTTTTTGCTTCTTTAGATGGATATGCGGGACTTTTTAAATGCTCCAAATGGGCTGTCCCAACAAACCGTTACTATCAATCAAAAACAAGAGGCAGGCTCTCCTCAGTCTCCATTAGGTGGCAGGACGGTATGGTGATGACAGCCAAAAAACCAAGCTTTTTTTTATTCTTTTTTTGTTGGGGGGAGCGGGGGCGGGAGGAGTGGTGATGGTTGGTTTTGGTTCTAACTGATTGTGTTTTTCTTAAGTCAGGTATTTCTAATTAAATCACCCTTGTGTCATGCAATTGTTGCTTGTAGGATGTCTTTGATCTGCCTTTCCACATGGCTAGAGATCAAATAGAAGAGAGCTTGAGAACTAAGATGGCTTCAATTAAGGTGGTTTCCATTTGCTTGGAGCTAAAAGCATGGTGATTTTTTTTTTCCTTACATTTTTTTTTCCTGCACTGCTTCATCCATATCCTGGAACAGGCAAGGATGGTACAACTTCAAGATGCACAAAAAGGAGCAGAGGTGACCTCTGAAGCAACCGAGAGAGAGCTTGAACTTGAAGCTCAACTGGTTGAAGCTAGGAGCATCATTCAAGAGCAGGTTTAAATTTCTATTTTTGAAAATCAACCCTTTTTCTTGTTTTGATAAATTCAATCCTGAAGCTAGAAGTTGTTAGTTGATTTTATATCATTTACTTTAGTGTACTTTGGGTTTCTCCATCTCAGCATCTTAATAAATTGATGCTTGTTACAGTGAAACTGATTGATTCTGTATGTAATGCAAAACCCAGCTTGACTATATTTTTATGCAGGAGATCTTGCACGTCATTTAGAAGCGGGTGAGGCTGTGGGTCTCACTTTCTAACAGCTTCAGATTTGTCCCTCCATATTCACTTGACTATCTGTAAAATATACTGCAAACAAGCATGACTTCTGAAATCACAACTGACTGAATGCCTCTTCCTTGAATGAACCATATACATTGCATGTGCTTAACACTTGCCTGCATGACTGCTGATCTTATGAAGTCAGGCTGCACATAGGCATGCATCGTACTGTTAAATATGTTTAGTCCTTTCCCCATTTTTCTTTTCTGTTTGATTTTTGAAGTTTAAATAAATCTTTCACCTCTCTCATTTAAGCTGCACACTGTAATGGTAAATGTGCAGGTGGTTTTTCCCTCATTCTGTTATGTCCTCCCATCTTTGTGTGTGGCAAGGACTTATGACAACTATGTCAGACAGCCAACAGTTTTTGGAGAACTTTCTAAGTCAAGCAATAAATGAAGGAATGCATGTTATTATTTTTTGGAAAGTGTGCAAGTCAAGATCTTATTAGCATGTACAGGTGAATAGCGGAGACCTTGAATTCTGCTATTATAATATTTTATTTTATAATATTATAATATTAATTATATTATTGTATTATAATATATCATATTATATATTGGATTATTGTTATATAATTCAATTATGTTGCAACGATGATATTACTAATTATATTATTGTAATATGATTGTTATTATTAATTGCTATTAATAAATAATATTATATTGCAACTTACATCTATATTATCTTATAAGCATTATAATAATATAAATCTAGTGTAAATATTCATGCAATAATATAGTATCATATTAATAAAATAATGCCAATGTGTAATATCATAATAGAAGATCAAGATAACACCATGTGAATAATATAAAAAAATGATATTAAAAATATTAATATTCTTCAAAAGTATTACATATTATAATGTTATTTGTAACGCATGATGTTATGCTATCTATATATTATGTTATTTGTTAATTATTCGAATGTTATTAAATTAAATCCGATTATATCATTTTGAGTATAGTACTATTTAAAATATTATTAATATATTATGAAAAGTTCATATTATATAAATATTGAATTAATATAGTGGAACTAAAATAATATTCCTAAATTTTAT
>UESW01004268.1:427155-450900 GCA_900491605.1 Calamus simplicifolius
CCCCCGGCGCTAGGAAACCCCCCCGACGGTGGGCCCCCATCGGCGCAAGGAACCCTCGACGGTGTCCCCCTTTTATCGAGGTAAGCCCCCATTTTTTTAAAAAAAAATGTCAGGGTGGGGTTTTTCCCCCACCCCTCAGGCCACGATGGCCAGGCCACCGTTTTTAAAAAAAATTGTAGGGGTGGGGTTTTTCCCCCACCCCTGAGGCCACGGCCGCCGCCTAGCCACGGTGGCCAGGCCACCATTTTTTTAAAAAATGTGTGGGTGGGGTTTTTTCCCCCACCCCTGAGGCCACGGCCACGACGGCAGCCGTGGCCAGCGGTGGCCTGGCCATGGTGGCCAGGCCACCGTTTTTTTTTAAAAAAAATTTAGGGGTGGGGTTTTTCCCCTACCCCTAAGGCCACGGCCACGGCCGCTGTTTTTTTTTTTAAAAAATGTGTGGGTGGGGTTTTTCCCCCACCCCTGAGGCCACGGCCATGGCGGCGGCCATGGCCGGCGGTGGCTTGGCCACGGTGGCCAGGCCACCGTTTAAAAAAAAAATGTAGGGGTGGGGTTTTTCCCCCACCCCTGAGGCCACGGCCATGGCCGGCGGTGGCCTGGCCACAGTGGCCAGGCCACAGTTTTTTTTTAAAAAAAAGGGCCGGGGTGGGGTTTTTCCCCCACCCCTGCCGTTTTCGGCCACGGCCGCGGCCGTGACCATGGTCTCAGGGGGTGGGTTTTTTTTCTTCATTCATTTTGAAATTTTTTTATTTAATTTATTTATGTTTATGAACTCAATTTTACATGAAATATTAGAGAAATTTGCATGTAATCTATAATCTTGTAATGCATAATTTGATATTTGCATAATATTTGATATATTTAAAATTTATATATTTAGATTTATAAATGTCTTGTGTTATCGAATCTGTTTATTTTTGAAATATTGTTCATGATATATTATTATTAGAATGCTTATCATGCAATTTATATGGCTTGGATCGATCGCAACCGTCGGATCATCGCCGATCGGATGGATCGCAACCGTCGGATCGATCATTGCCGATCGGGATCATGGCATGAATCAATCGCAACCGTCGGATAGTCTCCGATCGGATCGATCGCAATCGTCGGATCCATCATCGCTGATCGGAATCATGGCTTGGATCAGCTGGCTGGTTCCTAGGCACTAGCCGTGCCATGGCACGGCCCTTGTGGGCCAAAACAGCCCAGAAGGGCCGTGCCATGGCACGGCCCACAAAATGGCCCTTCTTGGCTGTTTTGGCACAGCTCGTGATGGGCCGTGCCGAATTTGAATTTTTTTTACCGGGCCGTGCCTGGCATGGCCCATTTGTTTAAGGGCCATGCCAGGCACAGCACAATAATTTTTCTGGCACGATGGGCCTGTGTTAATGGACCGTGCCAGGCACGACGCAGCAATTTTTCTAGCACGATGGGTTTGGGCCGTTAATGGGCCGTGCCAGGCATGGCCCGGTAATTTTTCTGGCACGATGGGCCTGTGTTAATGGACCGTGCCAGGCACGACGCAGCAATTTTTCTAGCACGATGGGTTTGGGCCGTGCCATGCCAAGCACGGCCCAGCCCATGCCTACTCGTGCCACTGGAGATTTCGTACATACTCCGACTCCACCCCCCGAGGTCCGTTGCTGTTTATCTCGTACATCGTGCCGCTGTCCGATAGCTGGTCCTCCCCTGCCCTCCACCGTTCATCTCAACCATCCATCTTTAAAGACCCCAAACCCTGCAACCAACAAACAAGAGCCAAGGGGAAGAGAAACCGCGACCTCCCCCCAACTCCCGCCCTAGGAAACTCTAATCCCTACCCACCTTACCCTTAATATCCGTCCTCTTCCTCTCCTGATGAAGCTTCTTCCCTTCTTTCTCTTATCTCTATCGATTCGCTTCCGAAGGAAGAAAAGAAGAGAGATCTCCCAATCGTTCGAGCCTTGGCTCCCAGCCCCTTGATCGCCTCGCTCTTGTCTCCACTGTCCGCCCCTACAACATCGTTGAGGTTGAACTAGGCTTGAGCGGCGGTGTCGGTTCGGGAATCGGAAGACTTGCGAGACGTGTCATGTATTGTGGCCTTGCAAATCGGGTTCGGATTACCTCGGGTTCGGGTTGACCACAATCCGAGACCAGGTCAATTGCAAATTTGTTCAGGTTAAACCCAAATTCTTTGGGTTTGGGTTGGGCGAACATGAGTTCAAGTACTGCTGCAAATCGGGTTCAGCAAGCCAGGTTTAGGTTGAACCCAGCTGAAGTTGCACCCCTATAAGTGGGAGGACGGTGGTGTTTGTGGTTCTCGATGCTGTACATGGTTCTTTGGATCGTGGGCTGAAGTGTTTACATAAACAGATCTTAAAATGTTGGGAAGTGAGGATGTTTTTAATGAAATAATTGAATCTTAAAGGCTTTGAAAGCTTGGGTGTAGTTCTTCGAAGAGTAAATTTATGTTGAGCATAGATTTTCACAATTTTGTTGGAGGACAAATAATTTTTAGTTTTCAAATTATGAAAATAAAAAAGGAAAATGGTGGCTAGGGGTGTTTTTGATGATTTCGTCATTGTCTTTATGGTTGCTGTTATGTTTTCATCATATGTTCTGCTTTTGTTATTTCGTTTTGGTTATCGGTCTTAGTAGCCATAAGCTATATTTTCCTTTCGACGACTGTTATTGTTTTTGGTTGGATACATCTGATAAGGTGTTAGGTATGTATTAATTTATAATATGTATATATGCATGCATGTATATGTATGTATGTGCATGTATATATATGTATATGTATGTATGTATGTTTGTGTACGTATGTATATGTATGGCTATTTGGACCAACACACTAAACGAAGATTGCTTGTTTTCTCCTCTTTCAGCCTTTTCCTTCCTCTGTTGGCTCGTTCTCTCCCCCGACCAGGGCCCTCCCTAACCCATCGATCCGCTCTTTAGACCTAGCTACCTACCTAATTTGAGGTTTTGGGAGGGGTGATATTTTTTTAATCTCCCTCAAGTCCTTTGGTCCTCAACGTAAATTTGGGCCACGGGCCGTGCCGAGTCTGAGCGGTGCCCAGCCAGGCACGGCTCCTAACAACTATATAGCAATTTCTAGCCATTTTCAACGACTAGAAACGGCTATAAATGGCCATATATGATGGTTTTGACCATTTTACCCCCCTTCCAACAGCCATATAACAGCTATATTGAAGGGTATTTTTGAAAAAAAAATTGAGACTTCTATAAATAACCCATTCCTTCCTCATTCTCATCACATCAAACCAACTCTTCTCTCCTTTTCTACTACTACTATTTCTCTCTTCTAGCAAGTACTCTAGCAATTTAATTTTTAGTTTACAAGTGTTTTGTCAAGTGCTCTAGCAAGTGTTCAAGTGCTACACAAGAGAAGGTTCTTGTTAAGAAGTACAAGAGAAAGAAGGTCACTTCTTGTTGAGAGGTAAGAGCACAAGAGGAAGCTCACAAATCTCGACTCCATGCCACCACCTCTGATCCTTCTCAATTCCTTCTTGTGGTTAGTTTTTATTTTTTTGCATTCATTAATTAAAAATTTTAGATATGGTAATTTTTGCATGCACCCTTTTTCTGAGGGTGAGAAAACTAATCCCCAACCCTAACCTCAAATTGGATAACGTGGGAGAGGAGAAAATATTTAAGTTATTTTTTTTGAAAGATCAAAATATCCATTCATTTCTTACTCTTCGTTCTCCCATCCCCATTGTTCATTTTCTACTCTTCGTTCTTTCATTCCTACGGCCACGAGCAGTAGGATCCTATCTCCCTTTCCAATCGTCATTGAAATCTATTGAAATTCACTGTGATAAAATAAGTTTTCATTAAAATTCATTGAGAGTACTAAAAATTTCTTACAGCATTGAATGCTTATCAATTAAGATGATCTCATTTCTTACGATAAATTTTTGGAGGGATATAATTATCACCTAACTCTTAATTTCTCTTCTTTTTTCTTCCTTTCTATCCAAATAAGATAATTGATATTATCTTTCTTTTTTCTTTCATTATTTCCAAACAAGACAAAAAGAACAATCCTTCCTTCCCCTTTCTTATACCCTTCCATCCCTTCCCTTCTTTATACTCTTTCCTTCCCTTCTTTTTTCTCTTCCCTTCCTTCTCCTCCAAAGATCTAAACAAAGCCTAAGACAATGCTTTACAACATCTCAAAGTAGACTTCTAATATTAGCAAAAAAATTTGCGACATCCTAGTTGTAAAATTATGATATCATAGTTATAAAATTACGACATCCTTGAAAGATCTCTGATATAGGCCAAAAAAATATTACGATACCCTAGTTGTAAAATTATGATAGTCTAATTAGAAACCTACGATACTCATTCAGAAAATATGGACTGCATCGCTTATGATATGTACATAATTTAAAAAAAAAGGCTAAATGGATATTAATGCATGTCACGCTCAAAACTTAAGATCATATTCCTGCTATTTTATTTCATTCCATGGCGTCAAGCCATATAGAATACATGTGGATCAATAAGAAGAAATGGCGCAGTTCACATAAGATTTGCTGTGTGGAAGGCGGCGTATAAAGACTTTTCCTTCAAAGCAAAAGTCTTGCTGCACCGAAAGCGGTGAAAAAACAAGCATGCACGGACTCCGATGATTGGCGCATGTTGTGTGCATGCACATGTATCAGAGACAATCATCCTTTCTACTTTGGCACATGTGCATCAATCAATGTTCAATGCAGCAAAACTTTTCCTTCTTCAAAACCATAGCTGTTAAAATCGGACCGAACCGGCCGGTTGAACCAGGACCCGAAGGCCAAGTCGGTCTGATTCTAACATAAAACCGGATATGTAAGAGACCCGGAATAACCTGGTCAACCCGTCCGGTTCACCCATAAACCGATTAACCCAGCCTGAACTAGGTCACGGGTTTATCAATATCATTTCAAATATTTTGGCCTTTGGCATTTCAAATTCCTGAGAGTTTATGTCAACTTTTTCTCTATTGGGACGCTCACAAGTTTTATGGAGAAAGAAAAGGAAATCATGCCAAGAAGAGCATTGGTGAGAGGAGAATAAAAAAAGGAAAAAGGATGAAAATATAAAAATTTTATGGGAATCAAGACGGAAAGCAAAGACATAAAGAGAAAATGATGAAAATAAAGAAAACTCGGATAAAATTTTCTTTAATCTTTTTTAATTTTTTTTTAAAAAAGTTAAATCAGACTAAATGGGTACGCAGATTGAAAGTAAGCGAATTTTAGAGATTAAATAAGATACCAAAAAAGATTTTTTTTTGAAAAGAAGAAGATTATAAAAATTAGTATTCATATGTTCATTTTATTAAAAATTAATTTTTATTAATATAAATATAATTTTATATTAAAATAATTAAATCAATGGTTCAATCGGTGACCCGATGGTTGAACCGATGACCCGGTGACCCGAGCCCTTGGCCTGGTCAATGTCGGACCAGGTTTGACAACTATGATTACATGTAGTTATCCACCCAAGACTAACTCAAACATAACACGTGAGATTTATTTACAATTTTTGTGTCTATTATCAGTTTAATTACCATCACGTCTATTGAGAAACTAATTAATGGAGCACTAACTCAAGCTTGAGCCAGCCTCTGCATGCTGGTTGCCGGGACTAGTTTAGATGTTACAAGGGAGATCCATACCGGTCCCTGCACTCGCAAGGCCATACATTACCTCCTCCCTTGTAGAGGTATTCTCCCAGTAGTCCTATTTATCAACAACATGATACCCATGATCTTCTCTCATAATTCCCATTTGTGATGCAGGCCACCAAGTTTGAAATCCTCAGAACGATGCTAGGCTCGGATGAGTGCAAAGCCCAAGCAGAGGACACCATCTCGCTCCCCGAGCTAAGCCATGATGAGCTCAAATGCCTCCTCCAGTTCCTCTACACTGGAAGTTTACCCAAGGAGAGCACAGACAATCATTTATATTCTATGTTAGTAGCAGCAGACAAGTATAATATCCCATTCCTCAGCAAGGTCTATGAGCATGAGATACTGAACTCGTTCTCCGCGAGGTACAAGGAATTTGCTCTAAAGATTGCTCATTTGTGTGTGGAGATCACGAGAGCATTGCTGATGGAGATGAAGGATAAAAGAGACTGTGAAACGTCCTGTTGAGTTGGAGAAATTTTCAAGTTAGAAGGCTACTTGATGGTGAAAGGGTCATATGTGGATCGAATCAGTGGGGAATATATATATATATATATATATATATATATATATATATAACTGGATAGACACAGAAATGGGTTAGAATGCTCACCCAATTACATGAATAAATCATGTATTGAATTTAATGGGCAAGCTAATATTATAGTAGAAAAAGTAAAACCCTAGATGTTATTTGCATTTATAGGCCAACTTTCGGTTAGATCATCTTTGAAGGGTTTTTTGCTATAATTAGTCATAAAAAGCTCAGTAACAACACCAAGCATGGAAAGAAAAGAAATGAAAAAGAAATTTAAAGAATTTTTCTTTTATGCATGTTGGTATATACTTAAACGAGGCTATTGCAAAGTTTTGGTTGTGCTGCTACTGTCCACTTGGTGGATTCACAACTACAAGTCCATATATGATTACAAAGACTATGAATGCTTTCTTTGAATTATTGCTCTAACCATAAGAGAAGTTATATACACAACACATTCTTTCTAGAGTTTCATTCGTGGTATTGTTGGCTCCTTGTTAACGGTGTCTTGGAGAGAGGAGCATTTCCTGTTGTGATAGCTATGTCTTGCCTTTAATTTTTTCATAAAACATTATGATAAACTTTATTGATTGATTTAGATTTTGATACCTTAAATTTATTCTCACATCAGATAGAAAAGAAATATGTTATGCGCTTATAACTTAAGATTACTTGCTATCCATTAATTTTCGCTCAAGTTTTTAAGCCATGCAGTAGGACTTGATGCATTACAAATTGTATCAGTATATGCAAGTTGGTGAAAATAAGGAAATCACTATCCGAGGGTAGATTTTAGTTAACTTGCAACATACGATATTAAGAAGGGGAGATTGTGATATTTTAACTTTAGTTTCATATTGAGTTGGAAAGAAATGTGTTATATATTTATAACTTAAATTTTAATTAAATAAGTTAATTGGATCAATAGGTAGGCTTAGTCAAGGGAGCAATGGCAGCCAACATGCATGCCCCTTTGGTAAAAGCAAAAACGTTTGTAGTTAGTGATAGTAAAATGTTGGCATATATATATATATGACAGAGTTCTTCTTACCTCAAATGGATTCATGCATTCAATGCTTAAGGAAATAATCTCAACGGTTATTTTTTCTTCCCGTTTTTATTTCATTTGTTTCAATTGTATCTAACGGATCTTTTTGCTGTTGGATCATTATATATAGCTGAGATTAGAAGCAAATCATGACGGATTAAAAATATATATAAGAGAGATATCCAAGAAAGAAAGCTTTTATTGCATATTTTCGGAGTGGTTGAAAGCTAGTTGCTGTGCATTGAAGATCATTCATTGCTGAAAAGTTATCCATATTCTTTAAAGCCTTCAAGCAAATCAAGATTCAAGCCACCTCAACATTATTCATTTACTGCTGAGGATTTGCTACAAATTTGTAAAGTATTCTCTGAATATTTGCTCATTATAGGAGCTGCCTTTTATTATTTACTCTGAAACTTTTGTAAAAGGGTTAGTGTTAACCCTTGGTTCTTGTTGGCTTCCTTGTGCCGTTAAACAAGAGGACTAGCTTGGTAAGGCTAGGGGTTTTTGCTGCCTTGTTCCTTGTAAAACAAGAGGGCTAGCCGGGGAAGGCTAGAGGTTGTAATCGTTGTGATACGATTAGTAAAATTCCCAAAGGGTATTTTGGGGAGTGGACGTAGGTGCAGGGTTTAGCACCGAACCACTATAAATTCTCTTGTATTTGTGGTTGCCTAATTCTCTGTGTTATTTTCATTCTGTGCACTTCACTACACCGCTGCCAAGTAATTTCGAATTAGGGTTAAAGCATATATTTGCAATAGTAATTAATTTTTGATAACCCAATTCACCCTCCTCTTGGGTTGCTACATCTGGGCAACAGCATTCAAACAACCGACTTATCATCTAGAGTTCATGAGTGCTATTGAGATTTTGGTGTGGCATCTTCCTATCCATGGTTTTTGGTTCTTATCTTGCTAGGTAACGGGTTAAGGCTCAACAAACTTAAAAAGGCAACATTAATTACTTGGAGCCTATATTCTAACTTGATCGACCAATCCTACAGGTAATCGGACATGACCCCCTACTAAATAAATAAAAAGGAGAGGGGTTATTATTGTCGCTAAGACACCTTCTCGATCGTCATTGAGCATTCGATCGCCTTCTTTAGCTATCCAAGGATTCTTCGATGTACTTCATTCGATCGAAAATCTGCAATAAGTCCTTGCACCGAAGAGATTTTGGTGGGAACTCTCTGACACTCAAGTTATTGCCTTGGGCAACAGCTATAAATTTGAGGAGAGATTAAGTGCTTGAGAGCTTTAGATGAGAAGACCTTTATGTGAGCGTGGATGTGTTACTTGTGCTTTAGGTCTTAGGAGTTACCTGGTCGAAGGTCCCTCTTACCCATTTTATGAAAGTCCGCAGAGCTAGCATGGTAACTGAATGTTATAGCATGCGTTACAGGGCCAGAGTGGCCGTAACCGAATCAACAAGATTTGCTTCCCGCGTGGCACGTTAGGATTGGTAGGATTTGCTGGGCTAGGACGGTCGTTACGAAATTAGCAGGATTTGTCCCCCATGTTCCGCAATCAAAGGCGGCGGAAATATCTTTGTTATGATTTCAGATCACCGCAGAATTCTGTAAACCATCATTAATGGCAGGGGTTGTGTGGGCCCCATAAGAGGTCCTATCCAGATGGTCGATTGGAGGTCCTACCCGGACTGGAGGTTTTACTTAGGTGAACAACTGAAAGTCCTACCTGGATAATCGACTGAAGGTCCTACTCGAGTGGCTGATTAAAGGTCCTATCCGGATGGCTAGCTGGAGGTCATCTGGAGGTACGATCATCATCATTTATTGGATATTTCTCTTTCCGCTCCATCATCACCGTTGGTAGGGTATTGCTCCATCAGCCCCATTAGATTTTTTGATTTTTGGATGGAGAGGCTGTCATTCTACCATGGATGTCAGACCCTTTTAAGATATCCAAGCACTCGGCGGGAACTAAATCCGCTCGACCAAACATCTCTCTTGTACACCAATGCAATCAACTAGGACTAAGGAAGGACTTCGATCTTTGTTAAAACAAACCTAAACGGCTCTGCTAAGATCAAGCATCGTACATTGAATTCTCAAGACAGTATTAAAGATTATTTTGAGCAGACTCATCATGCCTCATAATATTTATGGTCACAATTTATTTGGAATGATCCATTAGACTCGGTCATCTCAATATGGTATCATTTCACCTAATGGTTAATGAGTTCTTTTAACCCAATACACATTTACAGAAATTTTCAACTCCTAAATCATATTATTTGACAAATAAATAAAAAATGAGTTCCTAAACCATATGATCACAATAAAATTGAGGTGGTTGCAAGATCGCTCTTCCGATATCTGATTATCTGGAGGTAGTTAGAGCCTCTGGTGGGTCCCATGTACGTTGTGCATGGCCCATTCTACCTCATGATTAAATTCTTGCAACTTTAGCTTAGTTGGAGCTTGAACAGGAGCAGGTAAAACCCCACCAAACTATGCTAAGCCCAATGTTCTTCTAACGGACATTACCATCTCCATTTCGTTTATAAATTATGATTTATATACATGGCGGTTGTGTGAGAGAAAGATGGTGGTTGGGATGTGCCGGTTTCACACACCTCTCTCTTCAATCTTTTTGGGTTGGAGAGTCCCTCTCACCTTTCTGGCTAATCATTCTGCCCACGCTACTCTTTCATTAATCAACTCCTCCATCCTTATGGAATTTGTTCTTCTCCATGGAAAGTTCAAAAATGCCCTTTTGATTCCTCCTCTTCCTTGTTAAAGAATAGGGCCTTCCGGACTAGTTTCTCAACTCAACTCAACTCATCTAAGCCTTTTTCCAACTATATGGGTCAGCTACATGAATCTGCTTCCTTCATTCTATTCTATTTAGAACCAATTCAACATTCAAATTATAAGTAGCCTTTTAGACTAGTTTAGATCTTCAAAATGCTTATTAACACCCATCTCCACTTATGCAGGCTCATGCCCTCACTTGTAGGACCCTATGCAGTTTAGGCAATTCATTGACAAGTACATAGATGTAATAATCCTCAAGTAGCTAGAAGCAAGTTAGGAGGTCTAACGCTTCATCCAATGCCTATAGATGTGAGTTAATGCTCATATGTGTTTGTTGTCACATCAACTATACATTAAAAAGA
This sequence comes from Calamus simplicifolius, assembly GCA_900491605.1. Taxonomy (NCBI): domain Eukaryota; kingdom Viridiplantae; phylum Streptophyta; class Magnoliopsida; order Arecales; family Arecaceae; genus Calamus; species Calamus simplicifolius. The sequence continues at coordinate 437,575 of UESW01004268.1, forward strand.
TTTATGATATTTAATAAACACTACAAGAAAGTGTGGTATTTGTGGCGAACCTATTACGGCGAAATATTTTCATCATTATAAGTTTATTTATAATGGTGAAATAAAAATTAAATTCGTTGTAAAACCTATTTATTACGGTAAAATATTTTTTCACCGTAATAAAACGACTTATTACGATGAATTTTAAAATTTTCGTAATAGGTCCCGGTTATATTTCAAGATTTTAATTTTTTTTCTTTTTCTTTCATTTTATTACGGCAAAATAATTTTTTGCCGTAACAAAACAACATATTACGATGAATTTAAAAATCATCGTAATAGGTCCCGATTATATTTCAGGATTTTAAATTTTTTATTTTTCTTTCATTTTATTACGGCAAAATAATTTTTCACCGTAATAAAATGACTTATTACGATGAATTTTAAAATTCACCGTAATAGATCCCGGTTATATTTCAAGATTTTATTTTTTTATTTTCTTTCATTTTATTACGGTGAAATAATTTTTCATCATAATAAGTTGATTTATTACGATGAATTTTAAATTTCATCGTAATAGGTCCCGGTTATATTTCAGGATTTTAATTTTTTTTATTTTTCTTTTGTTTTATTACGGTGAAATAATTTTTCACCGTAATAAAACAACTTATTACGATGAAGTTTAAAATTCGACGTAATAGGCCCCGGTTATATTTTAGGATTTTAATTTTTTTATTTTTCTTTCATCTTATTACAGAGAAATAATTTTTTGCCGTAATAAATCAACTTATTACGATGAATTTTAAAAGTCATCATAATAGGTCCCAGTTATTTTTCAGCATTTTAATTTTTTTATTTTTCTTTCATTTTATTACGGCAAAATAATTTTTCACCGTAATAAAATGACTTATTACGATGAATTTTAAAATTCATCGTAATAGGACCGGATTATATTTCAGGATTTTAATTTTTTTATTTCTCCTTCATTTTATTGCAGAAAATAATTTTTTGTCGTAATAAATCGACTTATTACGACAAATTTTAAAAGTCGATGCAATAGGTCCCAGTTATATTTCAGAATTTTAATTTTTTTATTTTTCTTTCATTTTATTATGTGAAATAATTTTTTGCCTGATAAAATGACTTATTGCGACGAAGTTTAAAATTCGTCGTAATAGGTCCCGGTTATATTTCAGGATTTTAATTTTTTTTTATTTTTATTTTATTTTATTACGGTGAAATAATTTTTTACCGTAATAAAATGACTTATTACGACGAAGTTTAAAATTCATCGTAATAGGTCCCGGTTATATTTCAAGATTTTATTTTTATTTTATTTTTCTTTCATTTTATTACGGTGAAATAATTTTTTGCCGTAATAAATTGACTTATTACGATATATTTTAAAATTCATCGTAATAGGTCCTGGTTATATTTCAAGATTTTAATTTTTTTACTTTTCTTTCATTTTATTACGGCGAATAATTTTTCACCATAATAAAATGACTTATTACGATGAATTTTAAAATTCATCGTAATAGGTCCCGGTTATATTTAGGATTTTAATTTTTTTTATTTTTCTTTTATTTTATTATGGAGAAATAATTTTTTACCATAATAAATCGACTTATTACGATGAATTTTAAAAGTCGTCGTAATAGGTCCCGTTATATTTCAGCATTTTAATTTTTTTTATTTTTCTTTGGTTTTATTACGGTGAAATAATTTTTCACCGTAATAAAATGACTTATTACAACAATTTTAAAAATCATCGTAATAGGTCCCGGTTATATTTCATGATTTTAATTTTTTTATTTTTCTTTCGTTTTATTACGGCGAAATAATTTTTTACCATAATAAATCGACTTATTACGATGAATTTGAAAAGTCAACGTAATAGGTCCCGGTTATATTTTAGGATTTTAATTTTTTATTTTTCTTTCATTTTATTATGGAGAAATAATTTTTCACCGTAATAAAATGACTTATTACGACAAACTTTAAAATTCGTCGTAATAGGTCCCGGTTATATTTCAGGATTTAATTTTTTTTATTTTTCTTTCATTTTATTACGGTGAAATAATTTTTCACCGTAATAAAATGACTTATTACGATGAAGTTTAAAATTCATCGTAATAGGTCCCGGTTATATTTCAAGATTTTATTTTTATTTTATTTTTCTTTTGTTGTATTATCACGAAATAATTTTTTACCTTAATAAATTGACTTATTACGATGAATTTTAAAAGTCATCATAATAGGTCCCGATTATATTTTAGCATTTTAAATTTTTTATTTTTCTTTCATTTTATTATGGTGAAATAATTTTTCACCGTAATAAAATGACTTATTACGATGAATTTTAAAATTCATCGTAATAGGTCCCGGTTATATTTAGGATTTTAATTTTTTTTTCTTTCATTTTATTATGGTGAAATAATTTTTGTCGTAATAAATCAATTTATTACGATGAATTTTAAAAGTCGACGTAATAGGTCCCGGTTATATTTTAGGATTTTAATTTTTTATTTTTCTTTCATTTTATTAGCGAAATAATTTTTTGCCGTAATAAAACGACTTATTACGACGAAGTTTAAAATTGTCGTAATAGGTCCCAATTATATTTCAGGATTTTAATTTTTTTATTTTTCTTTCATTTTATTAAGTGAAATAATTTTTCGCCGTAATAAAATGACTTATTACGATGAAGTTTAAAATTCATCGTAATAGGTCCCGGTCATATTTCAAGATTTTATTTTTATTTTTCTTTTATTTTGTTACGGTGAAATAATTTTTTGCTGTAATAAATCGACTTATTACGATGAATTTTAAAATTCATCTTAATAGGTCCCAGATATATTTCAAGATTTTAATTTTTTTATTTTTCTTTCATTTTATTATAGCGAAATAATTTTTTCCGCAATAAAATGACTTGTTACGATGAATTTTAAAATTCATCGTAATAGGTCCCTATTATATTTCAGGATTTTAATTTTTTTATTTTTCTTTCATTTCATTATGGAGAAATAATTTTTGCCGTAATAAATCTACTTATTACGATGAATTTTAAAAGTCATCGTAATAGGTCCCGGTTATATTTCAGCATTTTAATTTTTTATTTTTCTTTTGTTTTATTACGGTGAAATAAGTTTTCACCGAAATAAAATGACTTATTATGACAATTTTAAAATTCATCGTAATAGGTTCCGGTTAAATTTTAGATTTTAATTTTTTTATTTTTCTTTCATTTTATTACAGTAAAATAATTTTTTACCGTAATAAATCGACTTGTTACGACGAATTTTAAAAGTCAATGTAATAGGTCCCAGTTATATTTCAGCATTTTAATTTTTAATTTTTCTTTTGTTTTATTATGGCAAAATAATTTTTGCCATAATAAAATGAGTTATTACGATGAATTTTAAAATTTTTCGTAATAGGTCCCGTTATATTTTAGGATTTTAATTTTTTAATTTTTATTTTATTACGGTGAAATAATTTTTTGCCGTAATAAATTGACTTATTACGATGAATTTTAAAAGTGACGTAATAGGTCCAGGTTATATTTTAGGATTTTAATTTTTTTATTTTTCTTTCATTTTATTATGGCAAAATAATTTTTTCCGTAATAAAATGACTTATTACGATGAAGTTTAAAATTCATCGTAATAGGACCAGATTATATTTTAGATTTTAATTTTTTTATTTTTCCTTCATTTTATTGCAGTGAAATAATTTTTTGTCATAATAAATTGACTTATTACGATGAATTTTAAAAGTCGACGCAATAGGTCCTAGTTATATTTTAAGATTTTAATTTTTTTATTTTTCTTTCATTTTATTACAGTAAAATAATTTTTTGCCATGATAAAATGACTTATTGCGATGAAGTTTAAAATTCGTCGTAATAGGTCCCGGTTTTATTTTAGGATTTTAATTTTTTATTTTTCTTTCATTTTATTATGGTGAAATAATTTTTGCCATAATAAAACGACTTATTACAACAAAGTTTAAAATTCATCGTAATAGGTCCGGTTATATTTTAAGATTTTATTTGTATTTTATTTTTCTTTCATTTTATTACGGCAAAATAATTTTTCATCATAATAAATTGACTTATTACGATATATTTTAAAATTCATCGTAATAGGTCCTGGTTATATTTCAAGATTTTAAATTTTTTTATTTTTCTTTCAATTTATAACCAGGTCACAGCTATATTATTTTTTTCCTATTTTTTATTTGTAAAATTTATGAACTATGTGGATCAAAGAGTGGGAAAGATGATCAAATTTAAGTTTATTACATTCGAATATAACTAAATCCAGCTCTATATATTAGAGAGAGTGTGTATGCACAAGTTATCTCAAATTTATAAGTCATCTATATTTTTTTATAAATATAACTTTTGAAGAAAAAAACATAGGCAAAATGTAGTATGATTCATTTTCTATATAAAGCTGAGGATGAATACTAAATTGATTGCTTTGATGGTATGAGGAGGTATGCGCTGAGCATGGGAAGTTGAGAGTGAGATGGGGATGGAGTACGGGTGGGTCACCCATCCCATCATCGTGAACATTGGTCTTAATTAAGCAATGTTTTAAAAATTAGATCGGATCGACTGTTTCGATTTTATTATTAAAGTTGATTTTATATCATCCGATTAAAATCAAAAAAAATCATTGAATTGGCCAAATTTCGAAGCGGTTCAACCCAGTTTTTAGATATTTTTAATTTTTTATTTAAATTATATTTATATTTTTATTATTTTATATTATTAAATTAAAAATTAATTATAATATTATTCGATCCGATTGACCCACGATCCAAATGTTAAGCTAGTTCCAATTTTCAAAACATTGTAGTTACATCAACTTGAAATTTATGGGCTTTAAAAAAAAACCTTTTCTTCTCTTTTTATTGGCCCATATTCATGCACTCAATTTGGAAAGTCTTTTTCTTCCTTTGACATAGTCACACGAGCCGTGGGGCAGACCACTGAAGCATTTAATGATGTCGTCGATCATCGATCTATCATTTTGGAATTGAAATTGTGCGTACACACGTGAACGCATGCATCCAAGCGCGTCAAACTAGCACCACTTTATACTATATTTGGATCTTTGGAGGGAAAGGAAAGAAAGAGTAAAAAGAAGTAAAGCGATGAAACGGAAAGGAAGAGAAAGATATGATTGTTCTCTTTCTCTTGATTGAAAAGGATGGAGGAAAAAGAGGGAGGAGAAAAAAAAAAGAAAAAGAATTATGTGGCAATTATACCTCATTAGGAATGAAAGAATAAAGAATAAAAAATAAAAAGATATTTTAGTCTTTCATAAAACTTTTTTTTCCTCCCTTAGTTTACCTCCAATTTAGGGATTAACAATTTTCTTTCCACTTTTTGTTTCACCCTCCTTCCAAACAAAAAAACTTATGATTTTTTCTCCTTCTTTTCTTTTTCTTTCCTTCTTTTCCTTTCCTTCCTCTTGATTTCCTTCCATCCAAACAGGTCCTTAATCAATAAATACTAACCCTGAAACCCCAAATTTGTCTTAGCCCGAGCGGTAGCGTTCAACGTTTTTTAGCGTTGATTTTTATGAAAATTTGTCCTTAGCACGAGCGGTGGCGTTCAACGTTTTTTAGCGTTGATTTTTATGAAAAATATGTTCGCTGTTAGTGTTTTGTGGTTTTATTCCTTTCAGGTTAGTTATTCTTTCTTTTTTTTGGCCGCAGGTCTGTGATGGGCGCGAAAAGGATAGTCCCGGTGAAGAAATCAGCAGTTGTTCAGCCCGACGACATTAATGCGAAGAAAGGATCAGAAACGAAGCAGGGAAACAAGATGCTGCTAAACAACAACCGGCATTGAAAGACGTTGATGCATGCTAATATTAATATATCTCCGTCGTCGCACAACGTGCCCACAGTGCATCAAAACGCCGTCGTCGGAGAGAAAGACAACAACAAGACGCTGACTGAGACGTAACGGAGATGCTGACACCGGCATACACCATGGTCACGGGGGCAACCCAGATGATAGCTTCAAAGATGCAAAGCCCAGGCAGTACTGGATACGAGTTGGGAGCAAAGCAGGTGTGGGATAAGGGGATTTCGGTGAAGGAGTATGTAATGCACAAGCTGGAGCCTGGGGAAGAAGATAAAGCACTCTGTCAGGTGATCACCGAGGCTGTGAGCCCGAGGAAAAATGCTGGTGAAGCCCAAGGGGAAGTGGGTATCGTGGACAAGGTGAAGGAAGCGGTTTCTTCTTTGCTGGCGAGGGAAGACGTACAAGAGACCCGGTTTCTGCAAATCCCAGCGCACATGAGAGGCCGATCCCAGTCTCAACAAATCCTCATGCGCACGAGGCGCCTGCCCCAATATCTACGAATCAGCTTCATGCGCCAAGGTCACCCATCCCAGTACTTCCTACAAATATTCATGCATCTGAGTCGTCCGTCCCAGTTTCTACGAAAATTCTGGGCTGATCAGGCGCGTGTGATTGTGGTGATCATCGTTCCATCGATGGATCTCACTTGATGTTGTAGATGTTGAGTATGTTTATCTCGACCTTTGCCATGTTGGGTGAGCTCGCATGGCAGGTCACCGACCCTAATAAAATTTTTTGTTTTTGGTTTGTTGGGGAAGATCGCACGGGGGTTGTCTTATTCCCCGGGTTCTCCCCTTTTTGGTGTCTCTTTATTCCCCTCTCTGCTTTTGTTTGCCTGCAACCATCTAGATCGCATCATCTATCACTAATAGTTGCTCAGAAGGGATCTCTCCCGTAGGATTTACTATTTTCACGGCAACAAATTGTAACTGGTAATCTGGGCCAGGTCCCTGCATCTAGATAAGGTCAACGCAAGGATCATTTATCAAGCAGATAATGTTTATCATGATCATCTTAATAATTCAAAATCAAGCTAAAATTTAATTTAAACTTGCATTAAATTTTAACTAAATCTAAAAAATCTAAGAGCATGCAAGGCTTACTAAACCTTGGCATGTACAATACGAGACAATCATAATAACATCAATAAAAGCTTACATCAATAAAACCTACAAGCGGGCTGGGGTTGGGGTTGCAGCAGTGGAGGATGGTGTGATGTGAGAGATAAGGCAATCAATGAATGCGTAAAGGAATGACGGGAACCAAATTGCGACTTAATTATTGATAATTATACCCTAAAAGAACAGGGGAAGGAGTCATGTGCTCAAGAGTTTTGACCGGTAGTCTATTCTTTTCTATTTCTTTCGTTGACTGTGTATAACCAAAGAAAAAAATAAAACTGGGGAGGGAAGTCCTTACAAATAGAAAGAGATTATTTTTAATTTAATGGAGACTATTTTTTTTCTTTCTTTATTTATGGTTTTTTAAGACATGTGGGACTCATTTCCACATGTTTTCCTTCGCTTCATTCGCATTTTAAATAAAGATTTTTAATGATTTTTTTGTTACTAGATTTGATATATTTATATAGTTGATCTTCTCTTATTATCAAATTTATCTTGTTAATAAATTACAGCTAGCTCAAGGGTACAAAGAGACAACTAGAACGGATAAGTGGATAAATGAAGATATAAAAAGCATCGCATTGAGGATGTGATTGATTACACAAAGTTCAGCAACCTCTATTGTCTTCGTTCCACAAGGAGCCAGTGGTGCATCTGATCGGCATACTTTTGGACCGCACTCAACACATCAATCAAGAGAAAAAGTCTTTATACACCACACGCAGTGCAGAATGCATGCACCGTGTGATAATTGATCACGCGTGCATCAAGAGCATTTTTGTTCTTTACATGCCACAATGCGGCTACACAAGTGCATCCAATCACCATGTGTAGTGTGCACATATGTTCATTAGGGCCAAATTATCCTCAAGGTTCGAAATAAAAAAATCTTCTTCTACTTGTGAAAGTACTCTTATATGGCTACTTCCACCATCCTTGTTTGCAACCCATTAAAATGAAACCTCAGTTTACATATGTTCATTAGGGCCCAATTATGAATAATAGATTTAAAGTTTATAAGGTCACCCAACAATGAATAATAGATTTAAAGTTTATAAGGTCATCATTAGATGATGCAGTAGTTTTTGTGGAACAGAATCAAAAATAAATTTATATGAGAGTCATTTGTTACTTATATTGAACCAAAAGCATCATCCAATTTTATAGTATTAGCATCACCATGCATTAGAAAGTCCTCTAATAATGGATGGTTGCTTTGTGGCATATTAATTTATTGTACTTCTAATGGCTTCATTCTAATTTGTAAGGGCTAAAAAAGCATATATGCTGATATCAAACTCTTTGAAATAGCTATTTGAGAATAGGCTTGCTTTGTGGCATATTAATTTATTGTACTTCTAATGGCTTCATTCTAATTTGTAAGGGCTAATAAAGCATATATGCTGATATCAAACTCTTTGAAATAGCTATTTGAGAATAGGCCACCGCTCTAATAGATACTTGTGCATGAGTAAATTTTGTACCAAAAAGAATAAGAATTTGATGTGTTATTGGCTTTCTTTAAATGCATCATCGATTCCTTTAGCTTACAGACTTGAGTATATTATTAAATTATCATATAATATATTACTAAATATTTATATATATATATTATATAACGAGTTTAAAATAATAATATTATGTATATTAATATTTTTAAAATTAATTTATAAAAAAATAATTTTTATGATATAACAAATTAACCAATGCAATCCAGGTATAAGGGCCTCTTCATCCAAAAATATAAGCAAGAGCCTCTCCTCCTTTTAGTAGGTGGGCTTATCCAATATAAGCAATAACCTCCCCTCCTTTTAGTAGGTGAGCTTATCCAATCTCCTATGGCTCCCAATTAGAATATCATTATAGAAAAGTCTTTATACACCGCACGCAGTGCAAAATGTGTGCACCGTGTGCGATGATTGATCACGCATGCATCAATAGCATTTTTGTTCTTTGCATGCCACAATGCGGCTACACATGTGTGACCAATCACCATGTGTAGTGTGCACGTTTTTACATCACATGATGCGCAAAGAGTTTTTCTACCATTGTAAAGGCCTAACCGCCTCACCAAGATAACCATGGGAAAGGCAATCCAGCATCTGTTTGCTAACATGCATAAATATCACTTGCGCGAGCTTAGATTATTAAACTATCAAGCAACCATTGCGCATTTGATGATTCTCTTAGAATAAGTATGATCACTAGTACTTACACCATTAATGTAGGATTTTTTCTTTTTTTTTCGTCTCTTAAATAGTAACTTAAGGTCAGCGAGAAGAGACCCATTGGATCGATCGTGTGACCACTTAGGGCCATTTCGCCACCCAAACACTTGTTTCACAAAATATCAAACAAGATTGAAATTGTCCGTAAGCTAAAAATCACATAACAAAGTCCATACCAAGTACAAATGTTTTGGTGCGGGGAGTGGCAGTCTTACCCCCATAACAACATTATTACATCTCATTCCAACATCTAGATGAGGGTAATGGGAGAAACTTTTTCGTCATCATCGATGGCATGCTTCTTGCCATAGCCGCAGTCGTAGTAGTGCAGTAGCGCTGCACCCGAGAGCACAGCCAGAGTCAAAGCCTGGGCATGAATCCTATATATAGTCCACCACACCAAGCTTTTGTATTAGAATCCCAAACTTAGACCCATCAAACTAATTAACAAACGGTAGCTGCCCAAATATTACCTCGCGTGGATAAGCCGAAGGCTGGGCTTAATAAGTGGAATCCTCTTGCGATTGTAAGCCAGCGAGGCTCCAAGGGTGGAAGCCCAGAAAGCCCCTGAAGGAAATTTTAAGAGAATTTATTTACCTTAGAAACAAAGCAGTAAAGTAGATAAAGCACATAACTTGTTTGAGAGGATGCTCCCAGTGTTCGGGAACAAATGCCAAAAAATTTAGACAAAATAATTGGATAACTAAGCCTATAAAAATAGAAATATAGCAATATAATGTTTAAATACAATTTTTAAATTTATTTATATAAATAAATTATGAACAGTGTAATAAATGAAACCTATTAAGTTTACAGCATCATTGATAATTTCAAATTTTAACAGGATAAATTTTAACAGGTCTTATCCAGATGGTCGACTGGAGGTCCTATCCGGATAGTCGACTGGAGGTTTTACCTAGGTGATCAACTGGAAGTCCTACCTGGGTAATCGACTGAAGGTCCTACTCGAGTGGTCGATTAAAGGTCCTATCCAGATGGCTAGCTGGAGGTCATCTGGTAGTACGATCGTCATCATTGATTGGATATTGCTCTGTTCGCTCCATCATCACCATTGGTAGGGTATTGCTCCATCAGCCCCATTAGATTTTTAGATTTTTGGATGGAGAGGTTGTCATTCTACCATGGATGTCAAACCCTTTTAAGATATCCAAGCACTTGGCGGGATCTAAATTCGCTCGACCTAACATCTCTCTTGTACACCAACGCAATCAACCAGGACTTAGGAAGGACTTCGATCTTTGTTAAAACAAACCTAAACGGCTCTGCTAAGATCAAGCATTGTACACTGAATTCTCAAGACAGCATTAAAGATTATTTTGAGCAGACTCATCAGACCCCATAATATTTATTGTCACAATTTGTTTGGAATGATCCATTAGACTCGGTGATCTCAATATAGTATCATTTCACCTAATGGTTAATGAGTTCTTTTAACCCAATACACATTTACATAAATTTTCAACTCCTAAATCATATTATTTGACAAATAAATTAAAAATGAGTTCCTAAACCATATGATCACAATAAAATTGAGGTGGTTGCAATGTCGGCCACCATGAATAGTGCTCGGCCACCTCAGCCTCGGCCTCGGCCACCTATGCCTCGGCCTCGGCCATCATGAACAGTGCTCGGCCACCTCTGCCTCGGCCACCATGAACAGTGCTCGGCCATCATGAACTGTGCTTGGCCTCGTTATGAACAGTGCCATGCAAGTGAATAGTGCCATGCAAGTGTTCACCCTAGCCTTTTCTGAAGCTCATCGAAGGGCATAAACAGTGCCATGCAAGCACTCTATAATCAATGCTCTACAAGGGACAGCTGGCTTCAACTCCAAATTGCATCTTCTGCCCCAACGGCTACACCTTGGGGCCCACATGCCTAACTTTATCACCCATCATTGTCCATGTAGGACTGCAAAAAAGGCAACGTATGGGAAACATTTGGCAAGCACCATAATGGTCAGCCACGCCCTGAAGCAGCCTGCGATAGCTATCCAAACCAAAATAGTACTTGCTAACCAGCTGTAGCCACCTACTATGACGAGACACGGCCTGCAGCCTGACACATCACATTAAGGTAAGCTCCACTATTGCTGCCATCAATTAATGCTCTGATAAGTGATCATGCCCCAAGACTGACAGGCCCTAAGCACCAATAAAAAGGATAAGAGGGACCTCGACCAGGTAACTGAGAACTCACTACACTCTTAAACACTCATTCTTGCTCACAGAGAGCATGGCTCTAAGCCTCTCTCTTCTTCTCTCTTTCGAGCTTCCTCAAGCTCACGGCTGTTGCCCAGAGCATTGACTTGAGCGTCGAAGGGTCTCCATCGGAATCTATGGCTCCCAAGGATTGTTTGCAGGCCCACAGGCACAAGGAGCTCACCGGGGATCCTCGCTCGCTGGAGGAGACGACCGGACTCTCGTAAAAGTTCGAGGATGGTGATTTAGCATCAACACACTAGTTTCATCACAATACTTGAAACTCAACCATGTGGGTGTCCTTAGCTTTGCTTTAGGTTTCTACTCAATTTTAATTAGGCTTAGGATCAAGATTAGGATGGTTATTTTAGGCCCAAGGAAAGCTGATGAAATCCTTCCCTTACCTAAGATAGAGAAATTGCCCTTAAGTGAATTTAGTAACACATGCACACACATATAAAAACCTTAAATAAAATATGCGAATATACATTTATTATTATTATTATTATTTATGTTGTAGATCTAAAAATAAGAAGATAATTATAGATTTAATGAAGATTAATTAGATGATTAAAAAATTTCAACACTATGCATGAACATATCCTAGCCTGCTCTAATACCAAACCGATACGGGATGTACCATGCAAAAGATTAATGTAGAGCAATAATTTAGATTTTAAGATGCTTTACTTTCCAAAATAAGTAAGAATAAACTAAGAATGAATATGTGAAGAGTAAAGTAACTACCCAAAGAACATGATTCACTAAGTAATAAAGAAAACAAAATCCTAGGGTTGAGAAATCACTACTTAAAACATGATCTTTCTTCAATAAAATGGAACTTATGAGAAGGAATGGATCTGATTACCAGGAAATGATGGTCTTCATCCTAAAAGATTGGATCACACAACTTCTGGGGTTGGTGCCTAGAAGAAGAAGCTATTGGCTTTTCTTTAGATGATTCCAGAGGCAAGGAGGATTTCATCTAAGGATCGTAGCACTTTGGCATCTTGGGGCTGGGATGCTTGAAATAGGTATTGTAACGGGTATTTGTTGGGCCTCTCACCCTCTCTCTCATTAAGTGTCAATGCTCAAGAGCACAAAAAAATAGAAGAAGAAGACTCTTTTTCATTAATCGCCAATTGTTCTCTACAAGAAGAAGGGAGTGATTTTTATAATAAACCATAACCATTGAATTACATAAAAAAGAGAAAATAAGGGAGCCATATTATTTTAAATAAGGAGATAGGCGGCATCTTGAAACAAGAAAAAGAGATCAGGGGATAGCTTTCCAAATAAGGAGATAGGCAACATCTTGAACCAAGGGAAAGAGTGATGTAAATGGAGCTACACTCAAACATGATTGGCATTCTTGTGATCCTTTGTCTCTTCCAAGCAGGCCAATTACAAGACTTAGAGACAAGTGTTTCAAAGAAGCTTTAAAAGGGCTAGTTCAGCAAGTTGGCAAAGTGGCTTACACATGGAAGCCTGACAAGAGTCGAAAACAAATCCAAGAGTGTTTGGTCAACGGTATTTAGGCTCTAGAAGATTTCCCTTGAGATGAGCATAATTTTTAGCCATTCTTGGAGGCCAACTTGTCAGTATACTTTCCTATTTGTGAGCACATGTTTTCTAGCTATTCTTGAAGGCCAACTTGTCAGATTGTAATCCTAGCATACTTTTCTATTTGTGGGCGCATATTTTCTAGCCATTCTTGGAGGCCAACTTATCATATTTGTAATCTTGGCATACCTTCCTATTTGCGGGAGCCATATATGTAATTTGTGGGTACTTTTTGAGATGATGATTTTTAGTTACCTTAACTTTTATTTCTAAATATTTTCAGCCATTTTTTTGTAGATTAATTTTAGCTCCAAAAATATCATTAC
>UESW01004268.1:455064-467357 GCA_900491605.1 Calamus simplicifolius
TTATAGATCTATCATTTTGGAATTGAAATTGTGGCGTACACACGTGAACGCATGCATCCAAGCGCGTCAAACTAGCACCGCTTTATACTATATTTGGATCTTTGGAGGGAAAGGAAAGAAAGAGTAAAAAGAGTAAAGCGATGAAAGGGAAAGGAAGAGAAAGATATGATTGTTCTCTTTCTCTTGATTGAAAATGATGGAGGAAAAAGAGGGAGGAGAAAAAAAAAAAAAGAATTATTTGGCAATTATACCTCATTAGGAATGAAAGAATAAAGAATAAAGAATAAAAAGATATTTTAGTCTTTCATAAAACTTTTTTTTCCTCCCTTAGTTTACCTCCAATTTAGGGATTAACAATTTTCTTTCCACTTTTTCTTTCACCCTCCTTCCAAACAAAAAAACTTATGATTTTTTCTCCTTCTCTTCTTTTTCTTTCCTTCTTTTCTTTTCCTTTCCTTCCTCTTGATTTCCTTCCATCCAAACAGGTCCTTAATCAATAAATACTAACCTTGAAACCCCAAATTTGTCCTTACACCGAGCGGTGGCATTCAACGTTTTTTAGCGTTGATTTTTATGAAAAATATGTTCGCTGTTAGTGTTTTGTGGTTTTATTCCTTTCAGGTTAGTTATTTTTTTTTTTTTTTGGCAGCAGGTCTGTGATGGGCGCGAAAAGGATAGTCCCGGTGCACTAGAAGAGAAGAAATCAGCAGTTGTTCAGCCCGACGACATTAATGCGAAGAAAGGATCAGAAACGAAGCAGGGAAACAAGATGCTGCTTAAACAACAACCGGCATTGAAAGACGTTGATGCATTCATGATTTGCTAATATTAATAGATCTCCGTCGTCGCACAACGTGCCCACAGTGCATCAAAACGCCATCGTCGGAGAGAAAGACAACAACAAGACGCTGACTGAGACCGTAAGGGAGATGCTGACACCGGCATACACCATGGTCACGGGGCAACCCAGATGATAGCTTCAAAGATGCAAAGCCCAGGCAGTACTGGATACGAGTTGGGAGCAAAGCAGGTGTGGGATAAGGGGATTTCGGTGAAGGAGTATGTAATGCACAAGCTGGAGCCTGGGGAAGAAGATAGAGCACTCTGTCAGGTGATCACCGAGGCTGTGAGCCCGAAGAAAAATGCTGGTGAAGCCCAAGGGGAAGTGGGTATCGTGGACAAGGTGAAGGAAGCGGTTTCTTCTTTGCTGGCGAGGGAAGAGGTACAAGAGACCCGGTTTCTGCAAATCCCAGCGCACATGAGAGGCCGATCCCAGTCTCAACAAATCCTCATGCGCACGAGGCGCCTGCCCCAATATCTACGAATCAGCTTCATGCGCCAAGGTCACCCATCCCAGTACTTCCTACAAATATTCATGCATCTGAGTCGTCCGTCCCAGTTTCTACGAAAATTCTGGGCTGATCAGGCGCGTGTGATTGTGGTGATCATCGCGGAAAGACCATCGATGGATCTCACTTGATGTCTCTTGTAGATGTTGAGTATGTTTATCTCGACCTTTGCCATGTTGGGTGAGCTCGCATGGCAGGTCACCGACCCTAATAAAATTTTTTGTTTTTGGTTTGTTGGGGAAGATCGCACGGGGTTGTCTTATTCCCCGGGTTCTCCCCTTTTTGGTGTCTCTTTATTCCCCTCTCTGCTTTTGTTTTCCTGCAACCATCTAGATCGCATCATCTATCACCAATAGTTGCTCAGAAGGGATCTCTCCCGTAGGATTTACTATTTTCACGGCAACAAATTGTAACTGGTAATCTGGGCCAAGTCCCTGCATCTAGATAAGGTCAACGTAAGGATCATTTATCAAGCAGATAATGTTTATCATGATCATCTTAATAATTCAAAATCAAGCTAAAATTTAATTTAAACTTGCATTAAATTTTAACTAAATCTAAAAAATTCTAAGAGCATGCAAGGCTTACTAAACCTTGGCATGTACAATACGAGACAATCATAATAACATCAATAAAAGCTTACATCAACAAAACCTACAAGCGGGCTGGGGTTGGGGGTTGCAGCAGTGGAGGATGGTGTGATGTGAGAGATAAGGCAATCAATGAATGCGTAAAGGAAAGACGGGAACCAAATTGCGACTTAATTATTGATAATTATACCCTAAAAGAACAAGGGAAGGAGTTATGTGCTCAAGAGTTTTGACCGGTAGTCTATTCTTTTCTATTTCTTTCGTTGACTGTGTATAACCAAAGGAAAAAAATAAAACAGGGGAGGGAAGTCCTTACAAATACAAAGAGATTATTTTTAATTTAATGGAGACTATTTTTTTCTTTCTTTATTTATGGTTTTTTAAGACATGTGGGACTCATTTCCACATGTTTTCCTTCGCTTCATTCGCACTGTAAATAAAGATTTTTAATGATTTTTTCGTTACTAGATTTGATATATTGATATAGTTGATCTTCTCTTATTATCAAATTTATCTTGTTAATAAATTACAGCTAGCTCAAGGGTACAAAGAGACAACTAGAACGGATAAGTGGATAAATGAAGATATAAAAAGCATCGCAATGAGGATGTGATTGATTACGCAAAGTTCAGCAACCTCTATTGTCTTCGTTCCACAAGGAGCCAGTGGTGCATCTGATCGGCATACTTTTGGACCGCACCCAACACAATCAATCAGGAGAAAAAGTCTTTATACACCGCATGCAGTGCAGAATGCATGCACCGTGTGCGATAATTGATCACATGTGCGTCAAGAGCATTTTTGTTCTTTACATGCCACAATGCGGCTACACAAGTGCGTCCAATCACCATGTGTAGTGTGCACATATGTTCATTAGGGCCCAATTATCCTCAAGGTTCGAAATAAAAAAACCTTCTTCTACTTGTGAAAGTACTCTTATATGGCTACTTCCACCATCCTTGTTTGCAACCCATTAAAATGAAACCTCAGTTTACATATGTTCATTAGGGCCCAATTATGAATAATAGATTTAAAGTTTATAAGGTCACCCAACAATGAATAATAGATTTAAAGTTTATAAGGTCATCATTAGATGATGCAGTAGTTTTTGTGGAACAGAATCAAAAATAAATTTATATGAGAGTCATTTGTTACTTATATTGAACCAAAAGCATCATCCAATTTTATAGTATTAGCATCACCATGCATTAGAAAGTCCTCTAATAATGGATGGTTGCTTTGTGGCATATTAATTTATTGTACTTCTAATGGCTTCATTCTAATTTGTAAGGGCTAAAAAAGCATATATGCTGATATCAAACTCTTTGAAATAGCTATTTGAGAATAGGCTTGCTTTGTGGCATATTAATTTGTTGTACTTCTAATGGCTTCATTCTAATTTGTAAGGGCTAATAAAGCATATATGCTGATATCAAACTCTTTGAAATAGCTATTTGAGAATAGGCCACCGCTCTAATAGATACTTGTGCATGAGTAAATTTTGTACCAAAAAGAATAAGAATTTGATGTGTTATTGGCTTTCTTTAAATGCATCATCGATTCCTTTAGCTTACAGACTTGAGTAATAAAGATTTTGACCATCTAATATTTAATGTTAATATAATATTTTATATTTTGTACACTATTATATATTTATATAATAATATATAATAATATATTAAATTTTAAATTATTAATATTTATGATCTTTATATATATTATTAAATTATCATATAATATATACTAAATATTTATAAAAATATATTATATAACGAGTTTAAAATAATAATATTATGTATATTAAATATTTTAACATTTTAAAATTAATTTATAAAAAAATAATTTTTATGATATAATAAATTAACCAAATGCAATCCAGGTATAAGGGCCTCTTCATCCAAAAATATAAGCAAGAGGCTCTCCTCCTTTTAGTAGGTGGGCTTATCCAATATAAGCAATAACCTCCCCTCCTTTTAGTAGGTGAGCTTATCCAATCTCCTATGGCTCCCAATTAGAATATCATTATAGAAAAGTATTTATACACCGCACGCAGTGCAAAATGTGTGCACCGTGTGTGATGATTGATCACGCATGCATCGATAGCATTTTTGTTCTTTGCATGCCACAATGCGGCTACACATGTGTGACCAATCACCATGTGTAGTGTGCACGTTTTTACATCACATGATGCGCAAAGAGTTTTTCTACCATTGTAAAGGCCTAACCGCCTCACCAAGATAACCATGGGATAGGCAATCCAGCATCTGTTTGCTAACATGCATAAAAATCACTTGCGTGAGCTTAGATTATTAAACTATCAAGCAACCATTGCGCATTTGATGATTCTCTTAGAATAAGTATGATCACTAGTACTTACACCATTAATGTAGGATTTTTTCTTTTTTTTTTCGTCTCTTAAATAGTAACTTAAGGTCAGCAAGAAGAGACCCATTGGATCGATCGTGTGACCTCTTAGGGCCATTTCGCCGCCCAAACACTTGTTTCACAAAATATCAAACAAGATTGAAATTGTCCGTAAGCTAAAAATCACATAACAAAGTCCATACCAAGTACAAATGTTTTGGTGCGGGGAGTGGCAGTCTTACCCCCATAACAACATTATTACATCTCATTCCAACATCTAGATGAGGGTAATGGAGAAACTTTTTCGTCATCATCGATGGCATGCTTCTTGCCGTAGCCGCAGTCGTAGTAGTGCAGTAACGCTGCACCCAAGAGCACAGCCAGAGTCAGAGCCTGGGCATGAATCCTATATATAGTCCACCACACCAAGCTTTTGTATTAGAATCCCAAACTTAGACCCATCAAACTAATTAACAAACGGTAGCTGCCCAAATATTACCTCGCATGGATAAGCCGAAGGCTGGGCTTAATAAGTGGAATCCTCTTGCGATTGTAAGCCAGCGAGGCTCCAAGGGTGGAAGCCCAGAACGCCCCTGAAGGAAATTTTAAGAGAATTTATTTACCTTAGAAACAAAGCAGTAAAGTAGATAAAGCACATAACTTGTTTGAGAGGATGCTCCCAGTGTTCGGGAACAAATGCCAAAAAATTTAGAAAAAATAATTGGATAGCTAAACCTATAAAAATAAAAATAGCAATATAATGTTTAAATACAATTTTTAAATTTATTTATATAAATAAATTATGAACAGTGTAATAAATGAAACCTATTAAGTTTACAGCATCATTGATAATTTCAAATTTTAACAGGATAAATTTTAACAGGTCTTATCCAGATGGTCAACTGGAGGTCCTATCCGATAGTCGACTGGAGGTTTTACCTAGGTGATCAACTGAAAGTCCTACCTGGGTAATCGACTAAAGGTCCTACTCGGGTGGTCGATTAAAGGTCCTATCCAGATGGCTAGCTGGAGGTCATCTGGTAGTACGATCGTCATCATTGATTGGATATTGCTCTGTTCGCTCCATCATCACCATTGGTAGGGTATTGCTCCATCAGCCCCATTAGATTTTTAGATTTTTGAATGGAGAGGTTGTCATTCTACCATGGATGTCAGACCCTTTTAAGATATCCAAGCACTTGGCGGGATCTAAATTTGCTCGACCTAACATCTCTCTTGTACACCAACGCAATCAACCAGGACTTAGGAAGGACTTCGATCTTTGTTAAAACAAACCTAAACGGCTCGGCTAAGATCAAGCATTGTACACTGAATTCTCAAGACAGCATTAAAGATTATTTTGAGCAGACTCATTAGACCCCATAATATTTATTGTCACAATTTATTTGGAATGATCCACTAGACTCGGTGATCTCAATATAGTATCATTTCACCTAATGGTTAATGAGTTCTTTTAACCCAATACACATTTACATAAATTTTCAACTCCTAAATCGTATTATTTGACAAATAAATTAAAAATGAGTTCCTAAACCACATGATCACAATAAAATTGAGGTGGTTGCAATGTTGGCCACCATGAAAAGTGCTCGGCCACCTCAGCCTTGGCCTCGGCCACCATGAACAGTGCTCGGCCACCTCTGCCTCGGCCTCGGCCATCATGAACAGTGCTTGGCAACCTCTGCCTCGGCCACCATGAACAGTGCTCGGCCATCATGAACAGTGCTTGGCCTCGTTATGAACAGTGCCATGCAAGTGAATAGTGCATGCAAGTGTTCACCCTCGGCCTTTTCTGAAGCACATCGAAGGGCATAAATAGTGCCATGCAATCACTCTATAATCAATGCTCTACAAGGGACAGCTGGCTTCAACTCCAAATTGCATCTTCTACCCCAACGGCTGCACCTTGGGGCCCACATGCCTAACTTTATCACCCATCGTTGTCGCATAGGACTGCAAAAAAGGCAACGTATAGGAAACATTTGGCAAGCACCATAACGGTCAGCCACACCCTGAAGCAACCTACGATAGCTATCCAAACCAAAATAGTACCTGCTAACCAGCTGTAGCCACCTACTATGATGAGACATGGCCTGTAGCCTGACACATCATATTAAGGTAAGCTCCACTATTGCTGCCATCAATTAATGCTTTGACAAGTGATCATGCCCCAAGATTGACAGGCCCTAAGCATCAATAAAAAGGATAAGAGGGCCCTCGACTAGGTAACTGAGAACTCACTACACTCTTAAACACTCATTCTTGCTCACAGAGAGCATGGCTCTAAGCCTCTCTCTTCTTCTCTCTTTCGAGCTTCCTCAAGCTCACGGCTATTGCCCAGAGCATTGACTTGAGCATCGAAGGGTCTCCGTCAGAATCTCTGGCTCCCAAGTCTTGTTTGCAGGCCCACAGGCGCAAGGAGCTCACCGGAGGATCCCGAGCTCGCTGAAGGAGACGACCGGACTCTCGCGAAATTTCGAGGATGGTGATTTAGCGTCAACACACTAGTTTCATCACAATACTTGGAACTCAACCATGTGGGTGTCCTTAGCTTTGCTTTAGGTTTCTACTCAATTTTAATTAGGCTTAGGATCAAGATTAGGATGGTTATTTTAGGCCCAAGAAAAGCTGATGAAATCCTTCCCTTACCTAAGATAGAGAAATTGCCCTTAAGTGAATTTAGTAACACATGCACACACATATAAAAACCTTAAATAAAATATGTGAATATATATTTATTATTATTTATTATTATTATTATGTTGTAGATATAAAAATAAGAATATAATTATAGATTTAATGAAGATTAATTAGATGATTAAAAAATTTCAACACTATGCATGAACATATCCTAGCCTGCTCTAATACCAAACCGATACGGGATGTACCATGCAAAAGATTAATGTAGAGCAATAATTTAGATTTTAAGATGCTTTACTTTCCAAAATAAGTAAGAATAAACTAAGAATGAATATGTAAAGAGTAAAGTAACTACCCAAAGAATATGATTCACTAAGTAATAAAGAAAACAGAATCTAGGGTTGAGAAATCACTACTTAAAACATGATCTTTCTTCAATAAAACGGAACTTATGAGAAGGAATGGGTCTGATTACCAGGAAATGATGGTCTTCATCCTAAAAGATTGGATCACACAACTTCTGGGGTTGGCGCCTAGAAGAAGAAGCTATTGGCTTTTCTTTAGATGATTCCAGAGGCAAAGAGGATTTCATCTAAGGATCGTAGCACCTTGGCATCTTGGGGCTGGGATGCTTGAAATAGGTATTGTAACGGGTATTTGTTGGGCCTCTCATCCTCTCTCTCATTAAGTGTCAATGCTCAAGAGCACAGAAAAATAGAAGAAGAAGATTCTTTTTCATTAATCGCCAATTATTCTCTACAAGAAGAAGGAAGTGATTTTTATAATAAACCATAACCATTGAATTACATAAAAAAAGAAAAAATAAGGGAGCCATATTATTTTTAAATAAGGAGATAGGCGGCATCTTGAAACAAGAAAAAGAGATCAGGGGATAGTTTTCTAAATAAGGAGATAGGCAACATCTTGAACCAAGGGAAAGAGTGATGTAAACGGAGCTACACTCAAACATGATTGGCATTCTTGTGATCCTTTGTCTCTTCCAAGCAGGCCAATTACAAGACTTAAAGACAAGTGTTTCAAAGAAGCTTTAAAAGGGCTAGTTCAGCAAGTTGGCAAAGTGGCTTACACATGGAAGCCTGACAAGAGTCGAAAACAAATCCAAGAGTGTTTGGTCAACGGTATTAAGGCTGTAGAAGATTTCCCATGAGATGAGCATAATTTTTAGCCATTCTTGAAGGCCAACTTGTCAGAGTGTAATCTCTGTATACTTTCCTATTTGTGAGCACATGTTTTCTAGCTATTATTGAAGGCCAACTTGTCAGATTGTAATCCTAGCATACTTTTCTATTTGTGGGCGCATTTTTTCTAGCCATTCTTGGAGGCCAACTTATCATATTTGTAATCTTGGCATACCTTCCTATTTGCGGGAGCCATATATGTAATTTATGGGTACTTTTTGAGAGATGATATTTTTAGTTACCTTAACTTTTATTTCTAAATATTTTTAGCCATTTTTTTGTAGATTAATTTTAGCTCCAAAAATATCATTACGGACTTTCCAAGTTAGTAGACTCGACTCCTATATATTGTAAACCCTTTTAATTTTATTAGTAGATTATTATGAAAGAGTTTTTGAGGTTTTTGTGTTCTTCTTATTTTCTTGAGAAGACTCTTGAACTTACCAAGTTAATTCTTATGGCGTTCAAACAACTGACTTATCATCTAGAGTTCTTGAGTGCTTTTGAGATTTTAGGTGTGGCATCTTCCTATCAGTGGTCTTTGGTTCTTATCTTGCTAGGTAATGGGTTAAGGCTCAACAAACTTAAAAAGGCAACATTAATTACTTGGAGCCTATATTCTAACTTTGATCGACCAATCCTACAGATAATCGGACATGACCCCCTACTAAATAAATAAAAAGGAGGAGGGGTTACTGTTGTCTCTAAGACACCTTCTTGATCATCGTTGAGCATTCGATCGCCTTCTTTAGCTATCCAAGGATTCTTCGATGTGCTTCATTTGATCGAAAACCTGCAAGAAGTCCCTGCACCAAGGAGTTTTCGGTGGGGACCCTCTGACACTCAAGTTATTGCCTGGGCAACAGCTATAAATTTGAGGAGAGATTAAGTGCTTGAGAGCTTTAGATGAGAAGACCTTTATGTGAGCGTTGATGTGTTACTTGTGCTTTCGGTCTTAGGACTTACCTGGTCGAAGGTCCCTCTTACCCATTTTATGAAAGTCCGCGAAGCTCGCATGGTAACTGAATGTTACAGCATGCGTTACCGGGCCAGAGTGGCTATAACCGAAACAGTAGGATTTGCTTCCCGCATAGCATGTTAGGATTGTTAGGATTTGCTGGGCTAGGACGGTCGTTACGGAATTAGCAGCATTTGCCCCCCATGTTCCGGAATCAGAGGTGGCAGAAATCTCTTTGTCATGATTTCAGATCACTGCAGAATCCTGTAAACCATCATGAATGGCAGGGATTGTGCGGGCCCCATAAGAGATCCTATCTAAATGGTCGACTGAAGGTCCTATCCGGATGATCACTGGAGGTTCTACCTTGGTGATCAACTGAAAGTCCTACCTGGGTAATCGACTGAAGGTCTTACTCGAGTGGCCGATTAAAGGTCCAATCCGGATGTCCAACTGGAGGTCATCTGGAGGTACGATTGTCATCATTGATTGGATATTGCTATGTTTTCTCGATCGTCACCATTGGTAGGGTATTGCTCCATCAGCCCCATTAGATTTTTAGATTTTTGGATGGAGAGGCTGTCATTCTACCATGGATGTCAGACCCTTTTAAGACCCTTCTAATATATCCAAGCACTTGGCAGGATCTAAATCCACTCGACCTAACATCTCTGTTATACACCAACGCAATCAACCAGGACTTAGGAAGGACTTTGATCTTTGTTAAAACAAACCTAAACGGCTCCGCTAAGATCAAGCATTGTACACTGAATTCTCAAGACAACATTAAAGATTATTTTGAGCAAACTCATCAGACCCCATAATATTTATTGTCACAATTTATTTGGAATGATCCATTAGACTCGGTGATCTCAATATGGTATCATTTCACCTAATGGTTAATGAGTTCTTTTAACCCAATACGCAATTACAAAAATTTTCAACTCCTAAATCATATTGTTTGACAAATAAATTAGAAACGAGTTCCTAAGCCATATGATCACAATAAAATTGAGGTGGTTGCAAGATGGCTCTTCTGATATCTGATTATCTGGAGGTAGTTAGAGCCTCTGGTGGGTTCCATGTACGTTGTGCATGGCCCATTCTACCTCATGATTAAATTCTTGCAACTTTAGCTTAGTTGGAGCTTGAACAGGAGTAGTTAAAACCCCACCAAACTATGCTAAGCCCAATGTTCTTCTAACAGACATTACCATCTCCATTTCGTTTATAAATTATGATTTATATACATGGCGGTTGTGTGAGAGAAAGATGGTGGTTGGGATGTGCCGGTTTCACACACCTCTCTCTTCAATCTTTTTGGGTTGGAGAGTCCCTCTCACCTTTCTGGCTAATCATTCTGCTCATGCTACACTTTCATTAATCAACTCTTCCATCCTTATGGAATTTGTTCTTCTCCATGGAAAGTTGAAAAATTCCCTTTTGATTCCTCCTCTTCCTTGTTAAAGAATAGGACCTTCCGGACTAGTTTCTCAACTCAACTCAACTCATCTAAGCCTTTTTCCAACTATATGGGTCAGCTACATGAATCTGCTTCCTTCATTCTATTCTATTTAGAACCAATTCAACATTCAAATTATAAGTAACCTTTTAGACTAGTTTAGATCTTCAAAATGCTTATTAACACCCATCTCCACTTATGCAGGCTCATGCCCTCACTTGTAGGACCCTATGCAGTTTAGGCAATTCATTGACAAGTACATAGATGTAATAATCCTCAAGTAGCTAGAAGCAAGTTAGGAGGTCTAACGCTTCATCCAATGCCTATATATGTGAGTTAATGCTCGTATGTGTTTGTTGTCACATCAACTATACATTAAAAAGATTTATGATATTTAATAAAATTATAAAATTTTAAATAATACTTCCTTTACTAATTCTTTAAAGTAAAATTTTGAGCAAACCTAGCTCTGATCACATAGACTAAAGAACACTATGGATAAGTTTTATGTGTCCGTAATTAGATTTAGATTTAAACATTTAGTTTAATAAAAATAATAGAATTTAAATATAAAGAATAAATAAAAACTGTGTATTCAGTTCTTCATCGTTAATGAATCAAAAAGATTTTAGATACTCATATAATATCAAAAAATCAAAAATAAAATTTACTGAAATTCTCACTTGATAAACCAATGGAACATTTGATGGCCTAAGATAGTAATTGTGGAGATAAAATTGTCTCCCAACTGGTTTCAAAACTAGCTAGGACAAGGATGGAAGAGCCTGCGTCAACATCGAACAAATAAATCGAGCATAGTACTGACCAAAATCTCTTTTCTGCCCCTTGGGGGCCAGGCCACATGTCCTCATGGCATTTCTTAAAAGACGAAGGGTACTTACTATCAGTATTTCATGCTGCCGTGGATGAGTTCGAGGGGGAGCCTTCCCAACTACTCAAGCCAAAAAAGAATTTGAAACTGGTCGGAACCCACCAAATGCCGAAAAAAAATGGAACTTATGCTTCCTCATGGCATATATACCCGAAGAAAGGTGAAGTTCAATCTCTTGACTTCTTATGAAATAGAAGAAGAAATCAGGAGGCAACAATGGACTGCTGCATTTGTGGTCCCATGGCCAATTTTTTCAAACCTAGGAGGAACTCCATCTGCTCCAGCTGCTATGATGAGGGAGCCAAAGGAATGATGGCTTTCTTCAACGAGCTCGATGGCGATCAAGATGCCGGCATTCCTACAAATTCTCAGGGCTTGAAGCACAATACGTCCAAGGCAAGCTCTTCCTCATCAGTCCTCCGATACGTTGTTGCCTTATTCCATTACTTTTTTTCCGTGATATGTTGTCTCTCTCTTACATTAATTTTACTTGCAAGAAACGTACATAGAGGTGTTGATTTATTTTTATTAAATTAAGATGTTGATTTATTGAATGCACAATTAGTGAGATTTTATAGGGGATATTAAATGCTTTCAAGTGGGTGAAGAAGATGAAAGAGAGGGAGAAAGAACTGAATGAGAAGGTGATTGTGGGGCCTGGATTGGTGGCACTAGCAGGGCTAAGATCAGCCAAGAACCCCTGTGGCCCAATCCGTAACACAAATGAGGCCCAATTCTAAGATAACTCAAGACCAATCTGTATTAATGTTGAAGGAATTAAACATTACATGCATAGTTGTTAAAATTGGACCAAACCG
>UESW01004268.1:472349-630703 GCA_900491605.1 Calamus simplicifolius
GGATAGGCAATCCAGCATCTGTTTGCTAACATGCATAAAAATCACTTGCGCGAGCTTAGATTATTAAACTATCAAGCAACCATTGCGATTTGATGATTCTCTTAGAATAAGTATGATCACTAGTACTTACACCATTAATGTAGGATTTTTTTTTTTTTTCCATCTTTTAAATAGTAACTTAAGGTCAGCGAGAAGAGACCCATTGGATGGATCGTGTGACCTCTTAGGGCCATTTCGCCGCCCAAACACTTGTTTCACAAAATATCAAACAAGATTGAAATTGTCCGTAAGCTAAAAATCACATAACAAAGTCCATACCAAGTACAAATGTTTGGGTCCGGGAGTGGCAGTCTTACCCCCATAACAACATTATTACATCTCATTCCAACATCAAGATGAGGGTAATGGGAGAAACTTTTTTGTCATCATCGATGGCATGCTTCTTGTCGTAGCCGCAGTCGTAGTAGTGCAGTAGCGCTGCACCCGAGAGCACAGCCAGAGTCAGAGCCTGGGCATGAATCTATATATAGTCCACCACACCAAGCTTTTGTATTAGAATCCCAAACTTAGACCCATCAAACTAATTAACAAACGGTAGCTGCCCAAATATTACCTCGCGTGGATAAGCCGAAGGCTGCGCTTAATAAGTGGAATCCTCTTGCGATTGTAAGCCAGCGAGGCTCCAAGGGTGGAAGCCCAGAACGCCCCTGAAGGAAATCTTAAGAGAATTTATTTACCTTAGAAACAAAGCAGTGAAGTAGATAAAGCACATAACTTGTTTGAGAGGATGCTCCCAGTGTTCGGGAACAAATGCCAACAAATTTAGAAAAAATAATTGGATAACTAAACCTATAAAAATATAAATATAGCAATATAATGTTTAAATACAATTTTTAAATTTATTTATATAAATAAATTATGAACAGTGTAATAATGAAACCTATTAAGTTTACAGCATCATTGATAATTTCAAATTTTAACAGGATAAATTTTAACAGTCTTATCCAGATGGTCGACTGGAGGTCCTATCCGGATAGTCGACTGGAGGTTTTACCTAGGTGATCAACTGAAAGTCCTACCTGGGTAATCGACTGAAGGTCCTACTCGAGTGGTCGATTAAAGGTCCTATCCGAATGGCTAGCTGGAGGTCATATGGTGGTACGATCGTCATCATTGATTGGATATTGCTCTGTTCACTCCATCATCACCATTGGTAGGGTATTGCTCCATCAGCCCCATTAGATTTTTAGATTTTTGGATGGAGAGGCTGTCATTCTCCCATGGATGTCAGACCCTTTTAAGATATCCAAGCACTTGACGGGATCTAAATTCGCTCGACCTAACATCTCTCTTGTACACCAACGCAATCAACCAGGACTTAGGAAGGACTTTGATCTTTGTTAAAACAAACCTAAATGGCTCCGCTAAGATCAAGCATTGTACACTGAATTCTCAAGACAACATTAAAGATTGTTTTGAGCAGACTCATTAGACCCCATAATATTTATTGTCACAATTTATTTGGAATGATCCATTAGACTCGGTGATCTCAATATAGTATCATTTCACCTAATGGTTAATGTGTTCTTTTAACACAATACACATTTACATAAATTTTCAACTCCTAAATCATATTATTTGACAAATAAATTAAAAATGAGTTCCTAAACCATATGATCACAACAAAATTGAGGTGGTTGCAATGTCGGCCACCATGAACAGTGCTCGGCCACAATGAAGTGCTCGGCCACCTCAGCCTCGGCCTCGGCCACCATGAACCGTGCTCGGCCACCTCTGCCTCAGCCTCGGCCATCATGAACAGTGCTCGGCCACCTCTACCTCGGCCACCATGAATATGCTCGGCCACCATGAACAGTGCTCGGCCTTGTTATGAACAGTGCCATGCAAGTGAATAGTGCTATGCAAGTGTTCACCCTCGGCCTTTTCTGAAGCTCATCGAAGGGCATGAATAGTGCCATGCAAGCACTCTATAATCAATGCTCTATAAGGGATAGTTGGCTTCAACTCCAAATTGCATCTTCTGCCCCAATGGCTGCACCTTGGCCCACATGCCTAACTTTATCACCATCGTTGTCCACGTAAGACTGCAAAAAAGGCAACGTATGGGAAACGTCTAGCAAGCACCATAACGGTCGGCCACGCCCTGAAGCAGCCTGCGACAGCTATCCAAACCAAAATAGTACTTGCTAACCAGCTGTAGCCACCTACTATGACGACACGGCATGCAGTCTGACACATGATATTGAGGTAAGCTCCACTATTGCTGCCATCAATTAATGCTCTGACAAGTGATCATGCCCCAAGACTGACAGGCCCTAAGCACCAATAAAAAGGATAAGAGGGACCCCGACCAGGTAACTGAGAACTCACTACACTCTTAAACACTTATTCTTGCTCACAGAGAGCATGGCTCTAAGCCTCTCTCTTCTTCTCTCTTTCGAGCTTCCTCAAGCTCACGGCTGTTGCCCAGAGCATTGACTTGAGCGTCGAAGGGTTCTCGTCGGAATCTCTGGCTCCCAGGCTTGTTTGTAGGCCCACAGGTGCAAGGAGCTCACCGGAGGATCCCGGGCTCGCTGAAGAGATGACGAACTCTCACGGAAGTTTGAGGATGGTGATTTAGCGTCAACACACTAGTTTCATCACAATACTTGGAACTCAACCATGTGGGTGTCCTTAGCTTTGCTTTAGGTTTCTACTCAATTTTAATTAGGCTTAGGATCAAGATTAGGATGGTTATTTTAGGCCCAAGGAAAGCTGATGAAATCCTTCCCTTACCTAAGATAGAGAAATTACCCTTAAGTGAATTTAGTAACATGCACACACATATAAAAACCTTAAATAAAATATGCGAATATATATATTATTATTTATTATTATTATTATTATTATTATGTTGTAGATCTAAAAATAAGAAGATAATTATAGATTTAATGAAGATTAATTAGATGATTAAAAAATTTCAACACTATGCATGAACATATCCTAGCCTGCTCTAATACCAAACTGATACGGGATGTACCATGCAAAAGATTAATGTAGAGCAATAATTTAGATTTTAAGATGCTTTACTTTCTAAAATAAGTAAGAATAAACTAAGAATGAATATGTGAAGAGTAAAGTAACTACCAAAAAATAGATTCACTAAGTAATAAAGAAAACAGAATCCTAGGGTTGAGAAATCACTACTTAAAAAATGATCTTTCTTCAATAAAATGGAACTTATGAGAAGGAATGGGTCTGATTACCAGGAAATGATGGTCTTCATCCTAAAAGATTGGATCACACAACTTCTGGGGTTGGCGCCTAGAAGAAGAAGCTATTGGCTTTTCTTTAGTGATTCCAGAGGCAAGGAGGATTTCATCTAGGATCGTAGCACCATTGGCATCTTGGGGCTGGGATGCTTGAAATAGGTATTGTAACGGGTATTTGTTGGGCCTCTCACCCTCTCTCTCATTAAGTGTCAATGCTCAAGAGCACAAAAAAATAGAAAAGAAGACTCTTTTTCATTAATCGCCAATTGTTCTCTACAAGAAGAAGGGAGTGATTTTTATAATAAACCATAACCATTGAATTACATAAAAAAAAAGAGAAAATAAGGGAGCCATATTATTTTTAAATAAGGAGATAGGCGGCATCTTGAAACAAGAAAAAGAGATCAGGGGATAGCTTTCCAAATAAGGAGATAGGCAACATCTTGAACCAAGAACGAGTGATGTAAACGGAGCTACACTCAAACATGATTGGCATTCTTGTGATCCTTTGTCTCTTTCAAGCAGGCCAATTACAAGACTTAGAGACAAGTGTTTCAAAGAACCTTTAAAAGGGCTAGTTCAGCAAGTTGGCAAAGTGGCTTACACATGGAAGCCTGACAAGAGTCGAAAACAAATCCAAGAGTGTTTGGTCAATGGTATTAAGGCTTTAGAAGATTTCCCTTGAGATGAGCATAATTTTTAGCCATTCTTGGAGGCCAACTTGTCAGAGTGTAATCTTAGTATACTTTCTATTTGTGAGCACATGTTTTCTAGCTATTCTTGAAGGCCAACTTGTCAGATTGTAATCCTAGCATACTTTTCTATTTGTGGGCATATTTCTAGCCATTCTTGGAGGCCAACTTATCATATTTGTAATCTTGGCATACCTTCCTATTTGCGGGAGCCATATATGTAATTTGTGGGTACTTTTTGAGAGATGATATTTTTAGTTACCTTAACTTTTATTTCTAAATATTTTCAGCCATTTTTTTGTAGATTAATTTTAGCTCCAAAAATATCATTACGGACTTTCCAAATTAGTAGACTCGACTCCTATATATTGTAAACCCTTTTAATTTTATTAGTAGATTATTATGAAAGAGTTTTTGAGGTTTTGTGTTGTTCTTATTTTCTTGAGAAGAGTCTTGAACTTATCAAGTTAATTCTTATGGCGTTCAAACAACCGACTTATCATCTAGAGTTCTTGAGTGCTATTGAGATTTTAGGTGTGGCATCTTCCTATCCGTGGTCTTTGGTTCTTATCTTGCTAGGCAATGGGTTAAGGCTCAACAAACTTAAAAAGGCAACATTAATTACTTGGAGCCTATATTCTAACTTTGATCGACCAATCCTACAGATAATCGGACATGACCCTACTAAATAAATAAAAAGGAGGGGTTACTGTTGTCGCTAAGACACCTTCTCGATCATCGTTGAGCATTCGATCGCCTTCTTTAGCTATCCAAGGATTCTTCGATGTGCTTCGTTTGATCGAAAACCTGCAAGAAGTCCCTGCACCGAGGAGTTTTCGGTGGGGACCCTCTGACGCTCAAGTTATTGCCTGGGCAACAGCTATAAATTTGAGGAGAGATAAAGTGCTTGAGAGCTTTAGATGAGAAGACCTTTATGTGAGCGTTGATGTGTTACTTGTGCTTTCGGTCTTAGGACTTACCTGGTCGAAGGTCCCTCTTACCCATTTTATGAAAGTCCACAGAGCTCATGGTAACTGAATGTTACAGCATGCGTTACAGGGCCAGAGTGGCTGTAACCGAATCAGCAGGATTTGCTTCTCGCGTAGCATGTTAGGATTGTTATTATTTGCTGGGCTAGGACGGTCGTTAGAATTAGTAGCATTTGCCCCCCATGTCCGCAATCAGAGGTGGCAGAAATCTCTTTGTCATGATTTCAGATCACTGCAGAATCCTGTAAACCATCATGAATGGCAGGATTGTGCGGGCCCCATAAGAGGTCCTATCTAGATGGTCGACTGAAGGTCCTATCCGGATGGTCACTGGAGGTTCTACCTAAGTGATCAACTGAAAGTCCTACCTGGGTAATCGACTGAAGATCTTACTCGAGTGCCGATTAAAGGTCATATCCAGATGTCCAGCTGGAGGTCATCTGGAGGTACGATTGTCATCATTGATTGGATATTGCTCTGTTCGCTCCATCGTCACCATTGGTAGGGTATTGCTCCATCAGCCCCATTAGATTTTTAGATTTTTGGATGAGAGGCTGTCATTCTACCATGGATGTCAGACCCTTTTAAGACCCTTCTAAGATATCCAAGCACTTGGCAGGATCTAAATCTGCTCGACTTAACATCTCTGTTGTACACCAACGCAATCAACCAGGACTTAGGAAGGACTTTGATCTTTGTTAAAACAAACCTAAACGGCTCCGCTAAGATCAAGCATTGTACACTGAATTCTCAAGACAGCATTAAAGATTATTTTGAGCAGACTCATCAGACCCCATAATATTTATTGTCACAATTTATTTGGAATGATCCATTAGACTCGGTGATCTCAATATGGTATCATTTCACCTAATGGTTAATGAGTTATTTTAACCCAATATGCAATTACAAAAATTTCCAACTCCTAAATCATATTGTTTGACAAATAAATTAGAAACGAGTTGCTAAACCATATGATCAGAATAAAATTGAGGTGGTTGCAAGATCGCTCTTCCGATATCTGATTATCTGGAGGTAGTTAGAGCCTCTGGTGGGTTCATGTACGTTGTGCATGGCCCATTCTACCTCATGATTAAATTCTTGCAACTTTAGCTTAGTTGGAGCTTGAACAGGAGTAGTTAAAACCCCACCAAACTATGCTAAGCCCAATGTTCTTCTAACAGACATTACCATCTCCATTTCGTTTATAAATTATGATTTATATACATGACGATTGTGTGAGAGAAAGATGGTGGTTGGGATGTGCCGTTTCACACACCTCTCTCTTCAATCTTTTTGGGTTGGAGAGTCCCTCTCACCTTTCTGGCTAATCATTCTGCCCATGCTACTCTTTCATTAATCAACTCTTCCGTCCTTATGGAATTTGTTCTTCTCCATGGAAAGTTGAAAAATGCCCTTTTGATTCCTCCTCTTCCTTGTTAAAGAATAGGACCTTCCGGACTAGTTTCTCAACTCAACTCAACTCATCTAAGCCTTTTTCCAACTATATGGGTCAGCTACATGAATCTGCTTCCTTCATTCTATTCTATTTAGAACCAATTCAACATTCAAATTATAAGTAACCTTTTAGACTAGTTTAGATCTTCAAAATGCTTATTAACACCCATCTCCACTTATGCAGGCTCATGCCCTCACTTGTAGGACCCTATGCAGTTTAGGCAATTCATTGACAAGTACATAGATGTAATAATCCTCAAGTAGCTAGAAGCAAGTTAGGAGGTCTAACGCTTCATCCAATGCCTATATATGTGAGTTAATGCTCGTATGTGTTTGTTGTCACATCAACTATACATTAAAAAGATTTATGATATTTAATAAAATTATAAAATTTTAAATAATACTTCCTTTACTAATTCTTTAAAGTAAAATTTTGAGCAAACCTAGCTCTAATCACATAGACTAAATAACACATGGATAAGTTTTATGTGTCCGTAATTAGATTTAGATTTAAGCATTTAGTTTAATAAAAATAATAGAATTTAAATATAAAGAATAAATAAAAATTGTGTATTCAGTTCTACGTCGTTAATGTATCAAAAAGATTTTTGATACTCATATAATATCAAAAAATCCAAATAAAATTTACTGAAATTCTCACTTGATAAAGCAATGGAACATTTGATGGCCTAAGATAGTACTTGTGGAGATAAAATTGTCTCCCAACTGGTTTCAAAACTAGCTAGGACTAGGATGGAAGAGCCTGCGTCAACTTCGGACAAATAAATCGAGCATAGAACTGACCAAAATCTCATTTCTGCCCCTTGGGGGCCGGGCCACATGTCCTCATGGCATTTCTTAAAAGACGAAGGGTACTTACTATCAGTATTTCATGCTGCCGTGGATGAGTTCGAGGGGGAGCCTTCCCAGCTACTCAAGCCAAAAAAGAATTTGAAACCGGTCGGTACCCACCAAATGCCGAAAAAAATGGAACTTATGCTTCCTCATGGAATATATACCCGAAGAAAGGTGAAGTTCAATCTCTTGACTTCTTATGAAACAGAAGAAGAAATCAGGAGGCAACAATGGACTGCTGCATTTGTGGTCCCTTGGCCAATTTTTTCAAGCCTCCGAGGAACTCCATCCGCTCTAGCTGCTAAGATTAGGGAGCCAAAGGAATGATGGCTTTCTTCAACGAGCTCCACGGCGATCAAGATGCCGGCATTCCTACAAATTCTCAGGGCTTGAAGCACAATACGTCCAAGACAAGCTCTTCCTCGTTAGTCCTCCAAAACGTTGTTGCCTTATTCCATTACTTTTTTTCCGTGATATGTTGTCTCTCTCTTACATTAATTTTACTTGCAAGAAACGTACATAGAGGTGTTGATTTATTTTTATTAAATTCAGATGTTGATTTATTGAATGCACAATTAATGTGATTTTATAGGGGATATTAAATGCTTTCAAGTGGGTGAAGAAGATGAAAGAGAGGGAGGAAGAACTGAATGAGAAGGTGAATGTGGGGCCTGGATTGGTGGCACTAGCGGGGCTAAGATCAGCCAAGAACCCCTGTGGCCCAATCCGAAACACAAATGAGGCCCAATTCTAAGATAACTCAAGACTAATATGTATTAATGTTGAAGGAATTAAACATTACATGCATAGTTGTTAAAATTGACCAAACCGGCCGGTTGAACCGGTTGAACCAAGACCCAAAGGCCAAGTCGGTCCGATTCTAATATAAAATCGGATATAAGAGACCCAGAATAACCCGGCCTGAACTAGGTCACAGCTATTTTATTTTTTTCCTATTTTTTATTTGTAAAATTTATGAACTATGTGGATCAAAGAGTGGGAAAGATGATCAAATTTAAGTTTAATTACATTCGAATATAACTAAATCTAGTTCTATATATATTAGAGAGAGTGTGTATATGTTTTTATAAATATAACTTTTGAAGAAAAAAAACATAGGCAAAATGTAGTATGGTTCATTTTCTATATAAAGCTGACGATACTAAATTGATTGCTTTGATGGTATGAGCAGGTATGCGCTGAGCATGGAAAGTTGAGAGTAAGATGGGGATGGGGAGTACGGGTGGGTCACCCATCCCATCACCGTGAACATGGATCTTAATTAAGCAATGTTTTAAAAATTAGATCGGATCGGCCATTTTGATTTTATTATTAAAGTTGATTTTATATCATTGGATTAAAATCAAAAAAATTCATTGAATTGGCCGAATTTTGAAGCGGTTCAACCAGTTTTTAGATATTTTTAATTTTTTATTTGAATTATATTTATATTTGAATTATTTTATATTATTAAATTAAAAATTAATTATAATATTATTCGATCCGATTGACCCACAATCCAAATGTTAAGCTAGTTCCAATTTTCAAAACATTGTAGTTACATCTGCTTGAAATTTATGGGATTAAAAAAAAACCTTTTCTTCTCTTTTATTGGCCTATATCCGTGCACTCAATTTAGAAGGTCTTTTTCTTCCTTTGACACCTATGTAGTCACACTAGCCGTGGGGTAGACAACTGAAGCATTTAATGATGTCGTCGGTCATAGATCTATCATTTTGGAATTGAAATTGTGGCGTACACACGTGAACGCATGCATCCAAGCGCGTCAAACTAGCACCCCTTTATGTTATATTTGGATCTTTGGAGGGAAAGGAAAGAAAGAGTATAAAGAAGTAAAGGGATGAAAGGGAAAGGAAGGGAAAGATAGGATTGTTCTCTTTCTCTTGATTGAAAAGGATGGAGGGAAAAGAAGGAAGGAGAAGAAAAAGAAAAGAATTATGTGACAATTATACCTCATTAGGAATAAAAGAATAAAGAATAAAAAATAAAAAGATATTTTAGTCTTCCATAAAACTTTTTTTCCTCTCTTAGTTTACGTTCCAATTTAGGGATTAACAATTTTCTTTCCACTTTTTCTTTCACCCTCCTTCCAAACAAAAAAACTTATGATTTTTCTCATTCTTTTCTTTTCCTTTCTTCGTCTTGATTTCCTTCCAACCAAACTTGCCCTTAATCAATAAATACTAACCCCGAAACCCCAAATTTGTCCTTAGCCCGAGCGGTGGCGTTCAACATTTTTTAGGGTTGATTTTTATGAAAAATATTTTCGCTGTTATTTATTTTGGTTTGGCCATGGCCGCAAAGAGATAAAAGTTTTTAAGGATTTTTTTTTGTTTTCCTTTCTTTCTTGTGAATAGGGTTGTCGGCTTGGTTTTTCTTTCTAGATGATGTTTCTACCATGGTCTTTGTTTGTGATCTCTGCTTTGGTTTGTGAGATATCTTTTTGTTTGTTTTACTGATATGTGATTTTATTCTTTATATTTTCTTTTTGTCATATTTTTTGAGTTTTTGTAATCTTTGATCGTGGTTGATGGATATCGGTTCTTGTTCTGTCTTGATCTTTCTCTCGATGGCAAATATCGATGCCATCTAATGGTTTTTGTAAAGGGGAAGCAGTTTTTTATGATATATTTCATTTTTTTAGCACCTCTAGTTTCATACATCTTAGATCTTTGTGAATATGTCAGATTTGTTTGTGTTTTGTGGTTTTATTCCTTTCAGGTTAGTTATTCTTTCTTTTTTTGGCAGCAGGTCTATGATGGGCGCGAAAAGGATAGTCCCGGTGCACTAGAGGAGAAGAAATCAGCAGTTGTTCAGCCCGACGACATTAATGCGAAGAAAGGATCAGAAATGAAGCAGGGAAACAAGATGCTGCTTAAATAACAACCAGCATTGAAAGATGTTGATGCATTCATCATTTGCTAATATTAATAGATCTCCGTCGTAGCACAACGTGCCCACAGTGCATCAAAATGCCGTCGTCGGAGAGAAAGACAACAACAAGACGCTGACTGAGACCGTAATGGAGATGCTGACACCGGCATACACCATGGTCACGGGGGCAACCCAGATGATAGCTTCAAAGATGCAAAGCCCAGGCAGTACTGGATACGAGTTGGGAGCAAAGCAGGCGTGGGATAAGGGGATTTCGGTGAAGGAGTATGTAATGCACAAGCTGGAGCCTGGGAAGAAGATAGAGCACTCTGTCAGGTGATCACCGAGGCTGTGAGCCCGAGGAAAAATGCTGGTGAAGCCCAAGGGGAAATGGGTATCGTGGACAAGGTGAATGAAGCGATTTCTTCTTTGCTGGCGAGGGAAGAGGTACAAGAGACCCGGTTTCTACAAATCCCAGCGCACATGAGAGGCCGATCCCAGTCTCAACAAATCCTCATGCGCATGAGGCGCCTGCCCCAATATCTACGAATCAGCTTCATGCGCCAAGGTCACCCATCCCAGTACTTCCTACAAATATTCATGCATCTGAGTCGTCCGTCCCAGTTTCTATGAAAAATTTGGGCTGATCAGGCGCGTGTGATTGTGGTGATCATCGCGGAAAGACTATCGATGGATCTCACTTGATGTCTCTTGTAGATGTTGAGGGGTATGTTTATCTCGACCTTTGCCATGTTGGGTGAGCTCGCATGGTAGGTCACCGACCCTAATAAAAATTTTTGTTTTTGGTTTGTTGGGGAAGATTGCACGGGGGTTGTCTTATTCCCCGGGTTCTCCCCTTTTTGGTGTCTCTTTATTCCCGTCTCTGCTTTTGTTTGCCTGCAACCATCTAGATCGCATCATCTATCACCAATAGTTGCTCAGAAGGGATCTCTCCCGTAGGATTTACTATTTTCACGGCAACAAATTGCAACTGGTTATCTGGGCCAGGTCCCTGAATCTAGATAAGGTCAACGCAAGGATCATTTATCAAGCAGATAATGTTTATCATGATCATCTTAATAATTCAAAATCAAGCTAAAATTTAATTTAAACTTGCATTAAATTTTAACTAAATCTTAAAAATTCTAAGAGCATGCAAGGCTTACTAAACCTTGGCATGTACAATATGAGACAATCATAATAACATCAATAAAAGCTATATCTCATATATTATGCATACATCAATAAAACCTACAAGCAGGCTAGGGTTGGGGGTTGCAGCAGTGGAGGATGGTGTGATGTGAGAGATATGGCAATCATTGAATGCGTAAAGGAATGACGGGAACCAAATGGGGACTTAATTATTGATAATTATACCCTAAAAGAACAGGGGAAGGAGTCATGGGCTCAAGAGTTTTGACCGGTAGTCTATTATTTTCTCTTTCTTTTGTTGACTGTGTATAACCAAAGGAAAAAAATAAAACAGGGGAGGGAAGTCCTTATAAATAGAAAGAGATTATTTTTAATTTAATGGAGACTATTTTTTTTCTTTCTTTATTTATGGTTTTTTAAGACATGTGGGACTCATTTCCACATGTTTTCCTTCGCTTCATTCGCACTTTAAATAAAGATTTTTAATGATTTTTTCGTTACTAGATTTGATATATTTATATAGTTGATCTTCTCTTATTATCAAATTTATCTTGTTAATAAATTACAGCTAGCTCAAGGGTACAAAGAGACAACTAGAACGGATAAGTGGATAAATGAAGATATAAAAAGCATCGCAATGAGGATGTGATTGATTACACAAAGTTCAGCAACCTCTATTGTCTTCGTTCCACAAGGAGCCAGTGGTGCATCTGATCGGCATACTTTTGGACCGCACCCAACACAATCAATCAAGAGAAAAAGTCTTTATACACCGCACGTAGTGCATAATGCGTGAACCGTGTGCGATAATTGATCACGCGTGCGTAAAGAGCATTTTTGTTCTTTACATGCCACAATGCGGCTACACAAGTGCATCCAATCACCATGTGTAGTGTGCACATATGTTCATTAGGGCCCAATTATCCTCAAGGTTCGAAATAAAAAAATCTTCTTCTACTTGTGAAAGTACTCTTATATGGCTACTTCCACCATCCTTGTTTCCAACCCTTTAAAATGAAACCTCAGTTTACATATGTTCATTAGGGCCCAATTATGAATAATAGATTTAAAGTTTATAAGGTCACCCAACAATGAATAATAGATTTAAAGTTTATAAGGTCATCATTAGATGATGCAGTAGTTTTTGTGGAACAGAATCAACAATAAATTTAT
Source organism: Calamus simplicifolius (assembly GCA_900491605.1). Lineage (NCBI taxonomy): Eukaryota > Viridiplantae > Streptophyta > Magnoliopsida > Arecales > Arecaceae > Calamus > Calamus simplicifolius. The sequence continues at coordinate 484,833 of UESW01004268.1, forward strand.
ATGAGAGTCATTTGTTACTTATATTGAACCAAAAGCATCATCCAATTTTATAGTATTAGCATCACCATGCATTAGAAAGTCCTCTAATAATGGATGGTTGCTTTGTGGCATATTAATTTATTGTACTTCTAATGGCTTCATTCTAATTTGTAAGGGCTAAAAAAGCATATATGCTGATATCAAACTCTTTGAAATAGCTATTTGAGAATAGGCTTGCTTTGTGGCATATTAATTTATTGTACTTCTAATGGCTTCATTCTAATTTGTAAGGGCTAATAAAGCATATATGCTGATATCAAACTCTTTGAAATAGCTATTTGAGAATAGGCCACCGCTCTAATAGATACTTGTGCATGAGTAAATTTTGTACCAAAAAGAATAAGAATTTGATACATACAGCTAAAGTGTTATTGGCTTTCTTTAAATGCATCATCGATTCCTTTAGCTTACAGACTTGAGTAATAAAGATTTTGACCATCTAATATTTTATATTAATATAATATTTTATATTTTGTACACTATTATATATTTATATATAATATATAATAATTAAATTTTAAATTATTAATATTTATGATCTTTATATATATATTATTAAATTATCATATAATATATTACTAAATATTTATATAATATATTATATAGTGAGTTTAAAATAATAATATTATGTATATTAAATATTTTTAACATTTTAAAATTAATTATAAAAAAATAATTTTTATGATATAATAAATTAACCAAATGCAATCCAGGTACAAGGGCCTCTTCATCCAAAAATATAAGCAAGAGCCTCTCCTCCTTTTAGTAGGTGGGCTTATCCAATATAAGCAATAACCTCCCCTCCTTTTAGTAGGTGAGCTTATCCAATCTCCTATGGCTCCCAATTAGAATATCATTATAGAAAAGTCTTTATACACCGCACGTAGTGCAAAATGTGTGCACCGTGTGCGATGATTTATTACGCATGCATCGAGAGCATTTTTTTCTTTGCATGCCACAATGCGGCTACACATGTGTGACCAATCACCATGTGTAGTGTGCACGTTTTTACATCACACGATGCACAAAGAGTTTTTCTACCATTGTAAAGGCCTAACTTCCTCACCAAGATAACCATGGGATAGGCAATCCAGCATCTGTTTGCTAACATGCATAAAAATCACTTGCACGAGCTTAGATTATTAAACTATCAAGCAACCGTTGCGCATTTGATGATTCTCTTAGAATAAGTATGATCACTAGTACTTACACCATTAATGTAGGATTTTTCTTTTTTTTTTTCGTCTCTTAAATAGTAACTTAAGGTCAGCGAGAAGAGACCCATTGGATGGATCGTGTGACCTCTTAGGGCCATTTCGCCGCCCAAACACTTGTTTCACAAAATATCAAACAAGATTGAAATTGTCCGTAAGCTAAAAATCACATAACAAAGTCCATACCATGTACAAATGTTTGGGTGCGGGGAGTGGCAGTCTTACCCCCATAACAACATTATTACATCTCATTCCAACATCCAGATGAGGGTAATGGGAGAAACTTTTTCGTCATCATCGATGGCATGCTTCTTGCCGTAGCCGCAGTCGTAGTAGTGCAGTAGCGCTGCACCCGAGAGCACAGCCAGAGTCAGAGCTTGGGCATGAATCCTATATATAGTCCACCACACCAAGCTTTTGTATTAGAATCCCAAACTTAGACCCATCAAACTAATTAACAAACGGTAGCTGCCCAAATATTACCTCGCGTGGATAAGCCAAAGGCTGCGCTTAATAAGTGGAATCCTCTTGCGATTGTAAGCCAGCGAGGCTCCAAGGGTGGAAGCCCAGAATGCCCCTGAAGAAAATTTTAAGAGAAATTATTTACCTTAGAGACAAAGCAGTAAAGTAGATAAAGCACATAACTTGTTTGAGAGGATGCTCCCAGTGTTCGGGAACAAATGCCAAAAATTTAGAAAAATAATTGGATAACTAAACCTATAAAAATAGAAATATAGCAATATAATGTTTAAATGCAATTTTTAAATTTATTTATATAAATAAATTATGAACTGTAATAAATGAAACCTATTAAGTTTACAGCATCATTGATAATTTCACTACAAGAAAAATTAAATATAGCGACGCCCAAATGCATCGCTAAACAAGCTATAGCGATACATTAGCGATGCAATAAAGGCGTCGCTAAAATGTTTGTCGCAATTTCAATTTATCGCAATTACATCGCTTAACAGCGACTCTCTATGATGCCCTAAATGTGTCACAATATTGCGATGCAGACTTAATGCGTCGCTACTTTAAAAATAATTTTTTTAAAAATATTTGCGATAAAAAATTTCGTCGCAATTGCGTCGCTAATTAATTAATTTATTTTTTAAAATAATTTAAATAAAATAATTTTTAGTATATTTTAAATTAATTGTGATGGAAAATAGCATTGCTAATTAATTATTTATTTTTTAATAAATAAAATAAAATAATTTTTAATTTTTTAAAAATAATTGCGATGCTCCTAAATACATCGCTACTTTAAAATATATTAATGGCACAATAGGTACAGCAAGCCGGACACATGGTCTTGACTGTGGCTCTGGCACTGGATCAACCCGTATAATGATAGGCGAGACAGACATGCACCTAGCACATTGGATCAATTCATGAAAGGGCAAAAATGCCCATGCACCATGCACGCATTTGGCCAAACCAAAAAAGGGCAAAAATGTCCTTCTAAATGAGAAAAAAAGCTGTAAGGAGGATATTTCTGTTTAATTTTTAAAATACCCTCTATAACCTCAAAAAAAGGCTAATTTTCAAGGATATTCTAATCTTTTGATAAGGAAAACTTATTTATCCTTTCCAACGGCCATAAATGGCTAGTTTTAAGATTATTTGGATCATTAGAAAGCTTCTAAACAATTATAAATAGGCCTCAATCCTTCTCTCTTACTTCACATTAAAGTATTAAACCACAAGCTCTTCAAAAGTTTCTAAAGCTCTTTTAAGCTCCCTAAAGCTCTCATAAGTCCTTCTCATTTTCCAAATTCTTCTAAGTTGTCTTAAGTTTTCCCTACTTTCTAAGTAATGGTTCTAATTTCTCCATTCTTTACTCTTACTCTCTATTCTCTATAATCAACAATATCTGATGGTGCTAGCTCTCGCCAACCAAACAATCAAGGGTTCAAGTTCGACACTGACACAATGGAGTATAGGGCATACTAGTTACAAATTGAACCTAATATCCTAGAGCCCACTACTGCAATCAGTTCCACATCAACAACCGTTAGATCCAAAGCTAGACCCAGGACTCTGACTATACTTTGACATCAAGGATATTGCTAGCAAGAGGCTTTGTGCGGTCTATATATTCTAAAGGAAGGATTACAGTTACAACACTTTTAAAGAAAAAAATCACCTGATCTAGCACTCAAAGAGACATGAGAATGTAACACTTGAGGACACCCAACCTTAGATTAAAATTAGTTAGAGAGGTGAGTTAGAAAAATATTCTTATTCTCAAGAATTAAATAAAAAAATATCAAAATTTACTATAAGTAGTGAAATGCCGTTTACATTTGTTGAAAGTTCAAGATTTAAAAGTTATATGAAAAATACTTTAAATCTTGAATATAAAATATTTCTCAAAATGCTACTAAATTTGATTATTTTCAATAATTTTATAATAATAAAGAAAATATAATTTTATATTTTAAAAGTTTTGGTAATAGGGTAGTTAAATTATCTTATATTTATATTACTTCTTATTTTATTGATTAGGATTGGATATTACAAAAAAAATAATTCTTAGTTTTAAAGTAATTGAATATCTATATGTTGTCACCATCATTCATACCGATACATACAAATGATACATAAGTACCATATAAAAAAATTAATTACTTTCATAATGTATCTAATAATGATGTTATGAATTACTTAAATTTGATTTGCATTCCATCTTAAATGAAAAATTATTTCATATTAGATGTTTATGTCATATTATAAATTTAATTATACAAAATGAATTAAAAAAGAATTTCAATCTTTATGTAGTGCCCATGAATTAAAATGTAAACAATATTTATTAGATTTAAAACATAGATGAATTTCAACATATTTAATGCTACAATCATGTTTTGAATATAGAGATAAACATTACTATATTTTGTAATAATTACTTCACCGGTGAACCTTTCTTAGAATATCATTGGCATAATTCTAATGTTATTATGTAATTTTTATAATGTTTTTATGAAATTATTGATATTTTATCTGAAACTTATCATCCTACTTCTCTCCTTATTTTGCAACAAACATATAAAACTAATAATTGCTTTCTAGAGTATAGGAGAAGTGATAATTTTGAAAGTATAATTTTACTAAAGAAAATAAAATTTAATAAATATTTAAAAAAATTATATTTTCATTGTTTAACTTTAGTTATAGATCCTAAAGCTAAATTAGAGGGTTAATATATAATATTAGGAGTAATTTTTAAAATATGGATTATAAAGTAAATTTAAATAGATATAAAGAAGAATTTTAAAAATAAAAAGCCATTGCTTTATCATCTTGATTGACTAAATTAAATATTTAGTTAACTAATAATATTACAAACTTTCGAACTCACATAGAAATAGATAACTTTGATATTTTTAGTTTGCCAAGAAGCATAAGAAAATAATTATACTGTGTTCTTTATTAACCTCTTCAATATCCACAATAGCATCAAAGTTTGCTTTCAATGCAAGAGGAGTGATGCTGGAAGAGAGAAGAAATTAATTGAAGCCCGACATAGAAGATATGCTGATCTACCTCGTATGGCAACAAAGAGAGAATATAAGGTCAAAAGATTAATTATATAATTTTTTTAAAATAATAATAAGTAAAATAGTAAAAGATTAAAGATAAAAGATGATGCGACTCATCACAATCCTAAAGGCCACAAACAAAATAAATAACCATGATGGATAGTTTCAACAAAACCCCAAAAAGATAAGTCCATCTAATTTATTTATTTAATTTCTCTAAAATTACTTTTAAAATAATAAAAAAATTACTTAGCAAGATGGCCCATTACGCCTACATTTTGGAGTATAAATTGTGTTAGACAAGAGGCAAAGATGAAAATTAAAAAATTAAAAACTTTTCTTTGAACAATTAAAAAATAAAGCAATAATGAAATGGTATAACTGTAAAAAAAATCATTTATTCATCTAAATATATATATATATATTTTAAAAAATAATATTAAAAATATTACATGGGACTGTGAGATACATACGCTCAGGTCTGTGGGTCATACCGGACCGATCCTCCGATACCAGCGGGCCATGCCAGAACGCCCGTGACCTGCAGTGAACCGTGCCAGCATAGCACGCTTGCAGACCAGCCACGATGACATTTTGACATCCATTCAAGAATACAATACACAAATGCAGTTTTGGTACTTCGCCTAACCATCCCACCTTACGTCTGTTGCCATTCGTTGTACAATCTCGTAGACCCAGTTAGGAAAATCCTCAAAAAAAGGAAACCAAGCCTACAAAAACTTGAACCGATTCATGTTTTGTTTTTTTTTTTTTTTAATACCGCTACCATACAGATTAGTAATTACAATGTCCGTGAACTGTAAGTGATACATTGGCCAATTTTACATTAGGAAGGCAATCAAATTCTTGCCAAAATCCCCAGTTAGCTCTCATATGGTGGAGATCACTGTACATGTACATGATTCCCATGGTTAGCATTCTATAAGCATCCTACTGTATTGTAGAATCCCTATCTAGGCGGATGTACTGCTGTTATACCAGTCACTTCCTGAGACAACCTTCTCAGACAGTTGAAAGGTACCGTTATATCCAATGCAGAATCTATTCCAGTTCGCTCTCTGACACAACCTCCTCGGGCAGTTCGAAGGCATCAATCTCTGCAAAGTAAGCTTTCTGCTTCTCAACAAAATCTTGAGGCAGTGTTGGTTTGCTGATGGCTTTAGGTCTTGTGTAGCGTTTCTTCTATGAACATATCAAACAAGGAGAAAGATTTGACACCACGTTATAAGTTCCAGACACCAGTAGCATATCCACTGCAAAGCATGGCTCAGGTCGAGATAATTAATGCAAGTTGGATATTATATATATATATATATATATATATATATATATATATATATATATATATATATATATCTTACGGAGAAGAATAAGGTATTTTATAATTTATAACAAAATCAAAAACTAATGAACATTCTGGAGATATTGCAAGCAGAAATACACCAGCCTCAGCACTTTTGCCCTACCCCATCTGTTTCTGCCTGAAATGGATTCGACTTCATTTAATAATTGAAGTATGCCCATCAATTAAACATATTATACATCACAAATTTATTTGTGCAAGCATGAAATGTTGATCAGCACAAAATGCACATTCTACCAGACCTAAACTATCATGAGACAAATCAACATAGTGAGTAGCAATTATATAAAATTCAAACCGCAAACAAACGTATGATGTCTTGCCATGCCAACAAAGATGCATAAAGTGTGTGCCATGATGATTATCTCCCTCCCCCTCCCCCCCACCCCCCCAAAATAATTTGCAATTAATATACAATATCACGTGAGTAAATATGAGATATCTACAATATAGAAGCATATTATCAATCATGTGACCAACAGTTAAAGATAGTCAACTAAAGGTGTATGATTGTTGCCAACCTAGTTCACTTGACTTGCATTTTTGGGAGTCTGGGTCAATTATTCTTCCTAGGCTGCAAACTCTTGGCCCAACATCAATTTGTGCCAGGTCCAGGCCAACTTTGTATGGATGATAATCCAGCCCTGAAAGGCTTAAACATATGATATAGTGTGGACAAGCCTTGGCGGTTCTGGTCATGGCATACTGTCTATTTAGTTATTTAACGAAGTTCAGTTAGTAGTTGCCCCAGCATTGATGGATCAAAGCGGTTAGGACCACTCGGTCAAACCGTAGGCAAGCCAATGCTCAGCACAATGTTGGTTTTGGAAGTTGGATACTAGCTTCAACTGATGTGAATGCTGAGATTGCCCGAGAATAAGCTTTGGCAAGGACTGAGGATGCTGGCTGGGCAAAGAACAGCCTCTCTTCCAACCAAGTTCAGATTGCCCGATACGCACCCCCATGTAGAATAAACAAAACATAGCATATGCAGAACACAGCATATACATCACCAAACTATTTTACAGATTTCTCTCTTATAACTACAAATTATATTTTGAAAACAACAAGTGCAATCACTTGCCTGCAATTTGATTTTAACAAGATTTTTAAGCTTTCTTCTTCTCATTCTACATAAGGACTTGCCCCCTGGAAAACTCAACTTATCAAAACATCAAATGGACATCTAGTAATATTTCTCAGGAAAATAAAGGAAGAGAGATGCATACAGCAGAAGTTTAAAAAAACACTACCTATTGCTATTCGTATTATATGTTTACTCTTCAAATGTAGGTGGATGGGTGTGATGGTTTCACAAAGAAATATATGCACATTGTTTTGCTCAAGAGGTCCTACGTGATGAAAAACGTTTGCTAACTTTAAACAACTAACAGATAATAATCACAGTTATCAAGGCTGGCATGCCACTCTGTACCGCACAACCTGACCTATGACAATGCTTGACAAACACATGGCATGGCTGAGTGCCCAACCCAGAGCCAAAAGAATCTGTATTTATGCATGCCAAGCACCAAGACAACATTATATGGCATGTGCTGTGTTGACTGCATTGGCAAATATTAATTAAACATTGATTGCCATTGTTTTTATAAAAAATAATGTAAATCCATCATGATGGTAGATAAACAGAAGCACATATCAAACCACTCTAGAGACGTGAAAAATCTATCTTTTAATTTAGTTTCAGACTTGGCTCTTTAAAATATCATTTCAACAAAAATGCTTTGAAATGAAGGACAAGCACTACGTTGCATGAAGAAACAATCTTAGGTCCGAGTTCGGTTTAGATAAATACTGGAAATTATGATTGGAACCACTAAATATCATAGAATATCAACAACAATGTAAAGGCAATGAACTGTGCGGTAGCATACAAAGATGATAGTGGGAGTTAGAGTCTTAGTTGCTGAAATAAGAACAAATTTACCTTGCACAATGTGGCCAAGCAAATTACTTACGAAAATCCTTATCAATCCAATATAGGAGGGAGGGTGGCCCCACCCTGAAACGAAGGTGTACATACATAAAAAGAGGCTGATTATGTTGGTCTCCTTCCCTATTGTTGGTATCACTATATCTGTGGAACAGGGGACTCACCTGTTTCACGGCGGCGTAGCGGAGGCTTCCGGCGAGGATCGACGGTCGTCGGGAGGCTACAAGAGTCCCCAGAGATGCCTACACTCCTGAACCGCGGTGCCGGAGAGGGAGAAGGCAATGGGAGGAAGAGAAGAAGAACTCTCTCTTCTCTGTGTTACCTGGATGTTTTTCCTTACTGAAACCAGGGAGCTCGTCTTCCTTTTATCTTGCTCTTTCAAGAGACACCCCATTTAATGGCTATGGGTGGACATCTCATCTGGTCGGAGCCTCGGAGGGAGGGCACGATGCCCGTGTTCCACGAGGGCAGCTCGTCCCAGCCGCAAGGAGAACAGGGAACAAAGACCCCTGTTTCAGCCTATTTCGTAACAATCTTCCACTCGTCAACACAGGACCTTACTTATAATGCCATCTCACCTCTCTCCTCTTGCAGTGCAGTGGGGTGTGCGACCTGACGAAATTCACACACAGTGACACACGGTGAAAATGCTGCATTAAGTTAATGAATAACTAATGCAGTACATAAACGATGCAATCCAATCTCGTCCGTGTCCCAGAAAATCCGATCACACCATAATCAAGTACTCTCAATCCCTCAAGGATTTACTCTGAGCAGTACTTGAAAAAGACACTAAGTCAAGTGTCTGTGTCCATAATCATATGCAACTCATACAGATGATTGCCCAGGCTATGGATCACAACAGATAAGGTGCGGTCACGAATAATCTTCCTTGAACACTCATACCAATCCATCTTTGTCCAGTTGAGTTCCTAGGATTATCTCATGTGGCCGTATTAATTTTATGACCCTGGAGGATAAGGCTAAGAAAGTCATCCTGAACTCCAACTTCATGATATAGGCTCAAGTCCAAGGACACTACAAAGTTGTAGGGCTCACACGGTAACGAAGAGGGAGTATCCCGTTACCCCTAATGGGTCGACTTTAGCATAGGCAACATAATGCATGTTACGGTGGAGCTCCCACTCAATGGGCTATGTCATACTCAAACACCATACGAACACAAGTCCAGGCATCACAAAGTTGCCTGACTCAAGCACACACCAATGCTCCCAGTTCGGCTACAACAGGCTTTAGCACGGATCTGTGGACATACATGTACACACTCCGTACTCGACTCTCCTGAGTCTCATTCAGTCCAAACTAAGGCGACTTATTATTATAATTTATGTAGCCATTTTGCAACTTATGCAATCTGCAACTCATGCAGTCTGTAACTCATACAGTATCTTATGCAACCCATGCATTCACTCAAGCATCTATCATGGCTACTTTAGTCTCATCCTGCCCACTACAAAAGTGTCAGGTTGATCACCCCCATGAGTGGACTGATCAAAGCCTGTGACATTCATACACATATATGCCTGCCAATATGAACTCATCATGATAATAATGAAAACAAACATTTCATTTTAACATAAATAACACAGTCTACAATGTCCATACAATCCCTGTCTGTCAGATACAATACAAACCCAGACTCCTCATATGAGTCTGGAAGACATCTCTAGCAATGGGCTTAGTCAATGGATCAGCCAACATCTTGCTAGTAGGGATATGTCTAAGGGTAACCTTTCCTTGCTTGACCATGTCTCGAATGAAGTGATATCTAATGTCAATATGCTTAGACCTTCTATGATACTTGGAATCTTTAGCATATTGCAATACTGCCATGCTATTGGAATATATCTTAATAGTCTCATGAGCACTGGCTGATATCTCGAGTCGTCTCAAGAACCTCCTCAGCCACGGCCTCCTGAACAGCAGCCGAACAAGCAATGTATTCGGCTTCCATAGTAGATAGGGCTATGCAGTTCTGTTTCTTACTACACCAAAAGACAGCTCCACCTCCAAAGATGAACACATCCTGAAGTGGATTTACGCTCATCTCTATCACCAGCCCAATCAGAGTCACAAAACCCTTTAATCTCAAATCCCCTCCTTGATAATATAGGACGAGATTAGCAGTACCACGAAGGTAACGAAAAATCCTCTTTATTGCTTCCCAATGAGCAAGCCCTGGGTTGCTTTGGTACCGACTGACCAAGCTTACTGCAAAGCTAATATCAGGACGTGTGCACAGCATAGCGTACATCAAACTTCCCATAGCACTCGCATAGGAATCCTGCTCATCTTCTCTCTCCTCATCCGTTCTAGGGCACTGGTCAATACTCAAAGTGCAGGCCTTCTCTATTGGGGTATCAACGGGTTTCGAATAGTGCATTCGGAATCGTTCCAAGATTTTTTAAATATAAGTTTCTTGAGACAACCAAGAAACTTCTTAGCACGATTCCTTAGGATCTTCACTCCTAGCACAAAATTCGCCTCACCCATATCCTTCATCTCAAAAATGGAGGACAACCACTCCTTAGTGGCATTGATCACCCCTATAGAACTCTTAGCTATTAGGATATCATCCACATATAACGCTAAAAACAGAATCCCATCGTTTGCTTTCTTAATGTATACACAGTGGTCCTCCTCAATCATGGTTAAGCCAATCGATGTAATGGCTTCATGAAATTTGAAGTACCACTGTCTGGATGATTGCTTGAGACCACATATGGATCTTTTAAGGCGGCACACTTTGCCCTCCTTTTCTTTAGCCACAAAGCCCAAAGGTTAATCCATGTAGATTTTTTCAACCAGACTTCCATTAAGAAATATTGTCTTGACATCCATCTGATGTAGCTCCAAATTTAATTGAGCTACCATAGCTAAGATCAAGCGAATGGAGGCAAATCTCACTATAGGAGAAAATGTCTCCTCATAGTCTACACCCTCCATCTGGGTATAGCCTTTCCACAAGTCGAGCATTGTACTTGTCAATTGACCCATCAGCCTTGCGCTTTATCTTTAGGACCCACTTATTTCCTATAGATTTGTGCCCAAGCGGTAAGTCTACCAGGTCCCACACATGGTTTCTGTCCATAGACTCCATCTCATCTTCCATAGCAGCTAGCCACTCTTTAAACTGATGAATCAAGTGCCTCATGAATAGAGACTGGCTCATCTAGATCCAACGGGGCACAGAGAAACACATTCCCTTCGACCTCAAAGTATCACCGTGGAACTATTCCACGTGTACTTCTCCGTAACAATGGATCTAGACTTTGAGAGCTACTCCCTGAAGGTACATTAACCCTTATGGGTGAGCTTCCACTGGGCTCAGCCTGTGCGCTCCCACTGTCTGGTGCGCCACTCCCACTGGGCCCAGCACTTCCACTATCTGTGGCGATATCTGGAACAGGCCGTAATGCCCCTCCCTCGCTAGAGATAGTAGGAAGGTCCTCCTGTAACTCATACAGGGTTAGGTCCTTCTTGATCTCACCAATGCTTGAAATTCATTCTCTATGAATTCCACATCTCTGGACTCTATTTCAGTCAGTCCTCCATCAGGATGTTCACCATACATCACGTAACCCTTAGAATTTTGAGGGTACCTAATGAACACCTTTTTGCTGGCTTTAGGATCTAGCTTTCCCAACCTATGGGAGGTGTTGTGAACGTATCCTGCTAAACCCCACGAGCGCAAATGATCTACATAAGGTCTTGCGCCATACCATAACTTATATGGTGTGGAGGACACCGATTTACTGGGTATGCAGTTAAGGATGTAGGCAGCAGTCAAAAGTGCATCATCCCAGAAACTAATTGGGAGATTTGCCTGCGCCATCATTGACCTAACCATATCCAGTAAAGTCCTATTTCGACGCTCTACAACCATTTTGCTGCGGCGTCCCAGGAATGGTGAGTTGCCTGCGCATCCCTTTCTCCTCACACGGCTTCTGAAATTGATCAGATAAATATTCGCGACCTCTATTAGTCTGGAGAGACTTCAAAGTCTTCTCCTTTTGATTTTTCACCTCAGCTAAGAAACGACGAAAACAATCCAGCACTTCATAGCGGTGGGAGATTAGGTACACATACCCAAATCGCGAATAATCATCGATGAATGTAAGGAAATAAGATGCGCCATGGCGTGCTCTGACACTCATGGATCCACAGATGTCTGAGTGCACTAGCTCTAATGGCTGAGAGGCCCTAAAAGCCTTACCAAAAGGCTTTCTTAATGCCTTTCCTGCCAAACAAGACTCATACACAGGGAGGCTTATTTTGCTGAGGGGGCCCAATAGCCCTTCTCTAGCCATCCGTGCCATCCTATCTTGGCCCACATGATCAAGTCTGGCATGCCATAGTGAAGAATTATCACATACAGGAAAAGAAGCACAAGCATATAAAGAGTAAGAGTCAGATATTTTCACATCAAGTCTGAAAAACCCATACGATAAATAGCCACAAAAGGATAACACACCATCCAGATATACAGACATACGATCACCAGAAAAACAAAAGGTATAGCCAAGAGCTAACAAGGAAAGTACAGAGCACAGATTACACCGGATAGTTGGGACGTACAAAACATCATGTAGTAATACATGTCCTCACAACCTAATGCGATATGCTCCTACACCCAACACCTGCTCATGCAGACCGTTCCCAAGAACAACATATTGGGTGCCTGCAGAAATCTGGTGAAAATCCACAAAACCAGCTCGATCTCGAACTGTGTTTGTTCACTCCCGTGTCTACGATCCAATCAGGGAGAGTGTCAGCAACTAATGCATATGAACAAACATAAAGAGAGGTTAGTATGGAATATACCTTCTTTGGTTCTGTGCATTCACGAGCGAAGTGGCCTTTCATACCACAGTTGTAGCATTTGATCTTTGCCACATTCTTCTTACCCTTTGGTTGGCCTTTCTTAGGCTTGGCTACCTTCTTTTCCTTGAAACTCTGTGAACCTTTCTTGTCACTGGATTTACTCCTATCTCTGGAACGCGAAGCTCCAGAGTGAGCGACATAGGCAGAGGAGTGGGAAGTCTCTATGCTCTCAGCCTCTAGCTCGAGATGACGAGACATGTCCTCAAAAGTCTTGATGTGCTCACTATGAGTCATCAAGAGCTTCATCTGACTCCACTAAGGGTCAGGCAACGAACAAATCACTGCAAGGACCTTCTGTTCCTCAGTGAGATCAACCCCAGCTTCCCCCAGATCCCTAATCATGCCACTCATCACACGGAGATGTTCAGACATTGAATGATGGGATCTTTGACATGTATAAATTTGAGGTTCAAGGCCCGCAGCCTTGTTGCTGAGGTCTGACCAAACCGAATCTTGAGCTGGTTCCACATATCCTGGGCAGTTGAAAATCCCTCAAAATCTTCAATCAGGTCATTATGCATATAGCTTAACATAGTGAAGCGTGCACAACGATCCTTCTTTACCCATTTTTCATAGACTTTGTGATCCTGATGGTTTTGTTCAGAGGTACCAGGTTCTGGTGGTGTCATACTATGTGTCAGGGTTTTCAAGACTTCTTGCTCATTGAGTAGATATTGGATCTTTCGATGCCACACATTGTAATTTTGTCCTTCTAGTTTTTCACCTCTATCGAGGCCAGCTACACCAGATCGGGAGGCCATCACTACATTTGGTCAAGCAAAATATGGACACCAGGTACACAATCAGCGTATATCTTTATTTGAAAAAATATTTAGATTTCAAATAATCGTACTTATAAATGAGATCAAAATTTCGCTAAGCTCATAATCATCACTCATTTAATAAGATAGAACACTGAATCCAATAAATTTTCATAGAACATATCTATGTACAAAATCGACGTTGGAACAAATCCGCATCGTGAACATATGCTACATCTGATAGAGATATAGACTAAAATATATGCTTTCTGTTATGTCTTTATATTTTAATGAGAATTCATTTTGAGCAATGTATGCCATTTACTATATATGTGCATATGTCTAGTATTTACAAAGAGTATTTGATCTAGTGTGTAGAGTACGGCTTACACACAGAAGACTAGATCATCGGTTCTTTTGGAATACAAGTTTGTTGTTCACAGTTTTAGATGGAATTGAACACACCATCAGTAGAACTGTAGCACAAATTTTTAGTAGGTCTGTCTTGACTACGGGGAATGGTTTATTCTAACTATTTGTGCTAGTACACTTTGTGTGTATTGAACAGGACCCAGTTGAGTTAATTATTTTATACTGACTTTATAAAATAATTTAAACCTCATGAATATTATGATTACTTATGCTCTTAATTCGAATTCTATTTCTAGACACGTGTATGTAGTGATTATTGCTTTGATTACACATAGAGTGAGATTATATATGAGTCAATAAACTCAGTGGGTTGGGCAATAACATTATATATATGGTGAATATTAATAGTTGAAGGAAACCACATCCTGATAAATTGGATTGATGATATCCCCTTGAGGAAGCTTATAAGTTTTGATTGTATCAAATCTTGCAAGTGGATTTTGAATCCGATACATCAAATAAGTGATAGGTCTCAAGGATAATAAAAGCTAATTAAATTATATCTGTAATTAAATTTAATTGGTGGATATATGTAATCTTAACGTGGAAGATAATAAGTATTTAATATTAAAGGCTCGAAAATATAAATTCGAATATGATTAGGAGTACAATTATAATTCTTTAGTGGAATGAATTGTAATTTACGTAATTGAATCCTAACCCGGGTAGGATTGGAAGATTTAATTACGTAGGAAGTCCTTTTCATATTTGCCTATTGGTCCCTGTTATAGCCCTATAAATACCCTCTCAGTTGGTTGCTTGGGTTAACGTGTTTTTTGAGAAAGAAAAAAAAACCCTAGGACGGCCAAGAGATCCCACCATCTTGTGAGAGAAAGAAGGTATTTTTGGGAATACGGCGGAAGGCTAAAGGTTGAGGTCGAGCAATCGAATCAAAGTGATCGAAAGTTCAAATCTGAAGGTTTGATCTTGTACTCTTAGATTAGAATGGTAAAAGTTTTTTTTTGTGTTACTCATATACGCTATAGCCGTGATCTTGGGGGTATTCCGCGTTCCCCAACAACATCAAGCATATATTTCATGTCAACTAAAGACATAAATCAACATATATTTATTTATGCACCAAGCATAAATAAACATGCTTGCAGAAAATACATAACAATTGAAATAAATGCCCCATATGCACTAAGCATAAATTATTGTGCCAACGATAATAACAAGCAGAAATATGCATAAATCATATTTATACACTAAGAATAAATAATTATGCATCCAAGAAAAATTTCACAGGAAAATCAAACAAAATGGCAACAAATTTATTCATGCACAGAGTATAAACCCTCATGCCACATCAAGAAAATTTTTAATAATTTTCTATGATATTATATGAATTTTTCTGATTTTTCTATAATTTTCTGTGATTTTTCTGCATTTTTCTGTAATTTTTTTTCTAATTTTTCTAGATTTTTTGTAATTTTAAAATGCCCAAAAAATCTGAAAATAATTTAAATTAATTTATATGATTTGTGAAAAGACGAATTTGCCCCTCATTAGTTTTTGAATTTACGGGTGGTGCCACCCATAAACTCGCGACAACAGCGGTGCGCGCTGAGCGCACGGCTACGGTGCAGGGCCGTCCCAGCCCTGGCCAGGACGCGCACATGGCTGCGGTGCAGGGCCGTCCCAGCCCTCCGGCGGCCAGGACGGAGCTCCGATCGGGGAGTGGGAGACCGCCGGACACCGAAGAGGCTCTGATGGCCCTGCGTCCTATAGACGCACAGACAGCCGCCGCCCTTCGTAGCGGCCAAGGGAAGAGGGGGGAGGGCCTCCGGCGACATGCGGAGGCGATGCCGATGGCCGTTCGGGGTCCGATGGCCCCGAGCCGCCATCTCAGAAATATATATTTTTTAAGCTGTGGCTCTCATGGCCGCAGCTGAGGGGTAGGCAGTGGCGTGCAGCCGCTGCTGCCTGCTCCTCCGCCTCTCCACCCTCGTCGGCCACTGCCCGAAACGTGGTGATGGCTGGCGAGGCTCTGATACCAATTGTTGGTATCACTGTATCTGTGGAACAGGGGACTCACCTATTTCACGCCGGCACAGCGGAGGCTTCCGGCGAGGATCGATGGTCGTCGGGGGCTACAAGAGTCCCCGGAGATGCCTACACCCCTGAACCTCAGTGCCGGAGAGGGAGAAGGCAATGGGAGGAAGAGAAGAAGAACTCTCTCTTTTCTGTGTTGCCTGGATGTTTTTTCTTACCAAAACCAGGGAGTTCGTCTCCCTTTTATCTTGCTCTTCCAGGAGACACCCCATTTAATGGCTATGGGTGGACGTCTCATCTGGTCGGAGCCTCGGAGGGAGGGGCACGACGCCCGTGTTCCACGAGGGCGGCTCCGTCCCAGCCGCAAGGAGAACAGGGGGAACAGGAACAGAGACCCCTATTTCAGCCTGTTACGTAACACCTATATTGACCGGAAGATGGGGGAGGCTCTTGCGGAAGTCCTGCCTGCCCTTCTCTATTTTGAGGCCCATGATTTATTAAGATAAAAATTAAAGTGATTCGAAGCTTACCTTTTGAGCTAACATTATGCTTTCTAAAATCTCAACAATAGGGCCAATGTCAGGTATGGAGTCATATTATCCAGCTATTGCAGTTGTGTGGAAATTATGATAATGAATATTATAGACTCTTGAGTTATGCAGGTTCACAATTTTATGCATATAACCCATTTGTTCTAGACAAATCCATGCATTTATGGAGTCCATTTGTAACCAAGTCAACACATATTTGTTCTAACCCATTTCACTATAAAAGATTTTGAGATATCCAACTGAAAATGAATGGTTAAAATGCATCCGGTATTGAGCTGAAACACACATGAATTATCCAGTTCAGGAGTACCTTCTTATCCACATTGGCGTTAATTTTTTTTCAAGCAACTTCAACTAGTTTGGGAATAAATAAAACTTGTCATAATCATGTGTTGAATTATGCATGATTTTGACAAGATCTAGTATTTCAGAAAAAGCTGCAATTAAACATTGTCTTCAAATTTTCAGTTGCACAGAGTTCATCAATAATACAATAACCATCTATATAAAATTACAGAGAAATAAATGCTTGCTTATGGATGCATATGTAAGCCCTAAATGCTAACATGTATGCGTTTTATAATTTTTCTCCTTGGAATTTTCTTTTCTTATAAATTACAATCAAAGTATGAAAATTTATGCATAAACTTAATAATAGAAAAGGATTTCTCTAGATCTTGAAAATTTTCTTTAACACTTCTATATTGATGCATTTCTTGACAATAAAACATTCAGTGAGTCATACTTTGACGTGTTAATAATGTAAGGTTTGTTTATGCTAACATCCCGCAGCCGATGACATATCCATTACATAACATGAATATGAAAGTTGTGGGATGTCAAGAAAGGATTACTGTATCAGTTTCAGATAAACATAATAAGAAATCAAAAGGCTTCAAAATTCTTTCTTATGGCTAAGTCTCTTAATGTGCAAGTGCACGAATCCTTTCCAGAGAGAATTTTCAATGGACAACCATGCAAGAAGCCTACCATGCAAACAATAGATTGAGAGTTCTTGGACATCAACAGAATTTACTATAGGAATGCGAAGTTGTTTATTGACCCCATAAGCAACCAAACAAGCAAAGAGAACCAAGATAGTTTTTTCTATGCATACCCTCTCACTAGCTTTTCAAATCTAGTAGATAGATTGTTCCATTCCTTGAAAGAAATATGGTCCAGGATTTTTGTTTGAAAAGCTTATAATAGTATCAGCCCCTGGGCTAAACATGAATGGATTTTGAAGCAGCTTCCATAGGTTCAAAAATTCATAGATGTGTTTAAAACACAGGCAAATTGATTATAAGATACATTTACGAAGACTAGCACTCTGCATGCCAAAAATGACTTTGAAGAGTAAGGAAGTAGGGACAAACCTTTTCGGCTTCTTGATAAGGAACTGAAAATGCTTTAGGGTGATCAACTTTGTCCTTGTCCATCACCAGTTTTCCCCGGGTAGAAAGATATGAGCCATATCATATCACATAACATGACTGCATGGAAATTTTATTAAGAAACAAGGCATGTTTGGTTTAAACATCTTTTTACAAAGCATAGTTTTCATGTGTACTAACTTGTAACACCTCCAGTTTCTCATCCAGAAAACACACAAAACAAACAGCCATTGAGGAAAAGAGTATAGGTAATGTTCCAGTAAATTGATTTAAATGTTAACATATAAGTTATAGGTAGAATTTTTCCTTGGGGATGTAATGACTCAGCCTAGCATAAACCAACCATTCTTATGCAAATAGCTCATAGATTACCCTGCTTGTACCATTTTCAAGCTCCCATCATAACACAATACAATATCAGCTATAAGACCAAATAATACATGCATACACATATAAGATGGATAAAGTACAACAGTTTGGAATGGTTCTGGACCCCAAGCCTAGCAGTTTTCTTGCCTCATGCACAAATCGACATGTCTGCATGCGCACACAGGGGCACATACATAACTAGCATGAACCATTAGCAAGATAATAAATTACAAAATAAGAAACCATACTACATACTTGATGCTTCAGGATAACTTATAAAATAAAATTGCATACCTTATACTTCTACTTCTTGCCACTGGTGGACAACTCAACATTGTGGAGGGTACAGCTTTTTCCTTGCACCTTCCTCCTACTTTTTCCTTGCACTTGCTTCCTGCTTCTTTTTCCTTGCAGTTGCTTCCTGCCTTTTTTTCCTATACACCTTCCTTCTTCTGCAGATTGTCGTGTGCAAACAATGTAATGCTCTGATTTGTCATGTTGAGCAACATTATCAACTGAAAAAATAAAAAATAAATTCAGAAGTCTATGAAAAAACAGTTACTTGTCTGCAAATAGCAACAAAAGCCGAAAAAAAAGGGTGTCCAAAAAAGTCAATTGTTCGCAGCTCAGATCCTATCTTTCCCTAAAAATATTATGAATAATTCCATGTGTTAACAAACTATAGTAAACTCTCACCATTCCAGAATCATCTGCAATGTCACAACATGCATGTAAAAGCATTCAAATCAAGCATTGATTAAGCATGAGAGTGAAAATTACTGCAGAAAATAAAATAAAATAAAATAAAATATGCCAAGCATCCTAGGAGTGGAATCAACTTGAACCCTCAGAAACTCAAAGGATAGAACAGGGCATATGATACTACAAGTTGCATTACCATAACTTCATATATCCTGGAGGTATATAAATAATAATGTGCATTCACAGAACACGAATTAAGCTACTTCATTATCCACTTCTACAGGAACTGCCATGTTAGTTTCCTAGGAGCAGCGGATGCAACATTGACCATTACTAACCACAGACAAACAGCGAAAATGCAAATATAAAACCTTGGTTGGAATCCTACTGATCCTAGTTTCTAAGCCTCTAAAGAACCTAAAAAATGTCATTAATCTGCAAAAGAATTTCTTAACATTGACCGCATATATAACCAATAGCTATTTCCTTCGCATCTGAGGCAGTGTTAACTGTTGCGGGAGAGCCAAACCCTAGATTTCGAACCTCAAAATGGTTCCCTTCTACCCTACCTTTCATGGTAAGTGTTCCAAACCATAGATTTCACCGCACGAGTTCAGAAACCCAAAACCAATATAAATGGAAGAAATTCCCAACAAATCTACAAACCCTAACTTCCTACAAGTTCCAAGAACTCGAACCAGAAGGCAAAGAACACGGAAAAAGTGAACTCACTGGAATGCAAGGAAGTTTCTCTCGACCAAGTAGAGGGCGTGACGAAAACTTGAACTCCATGGTCGTCGGGGCCGGCGGAATGGAAGCCGGAGTTGGATCTGGCAGAGGTCTCGTCGGGGTTCGAGGGTTGGAGTGATGTGGGATCGGAGGATTGGGGCTTCGGCTTGGGATTGGGATTGGATTTTAGGAGAGAAGCGGCATTAGAGTAGGAGGAGGAGATGGAAGAAGCGGTGTTGGTGAGGTCGAATAGGGGTTTTCGCTTGCGATTTCTCCACTTGGATCCATGGCTTTCCATTAAGGGAGAAAAAGAAAGAGGTTGTTGGTTCGTGGCCTCACCTGGGGAGACGAAGCGAGGGCGGGAATTTGGCTTGGAGCGAGGGAACTTGAATCACTCGATGGGTGGAGATCGAAGGCGAAGAGAAGCGTGATCTAAAAGGCCTGCCGGAATCAAGCACCCAGGGCTTTGAGTTTCGTGCGCGACGATCACTTCTAAAATTTAAATACGCCCCCGACTATCAAGCAGGCTTTATGATTCGTGCATGTGATCTATACATCTGAACGTATTATTTATTACCTGACACGTGTGCTGGAGGAGATGGATCAAAATAAATATAATACAAAGAGTGCATGGCATTATAGTATGGTATGCAAACTTCATTCTTTTTATACAATTCATGTGCACTAAATGGATTCAATGCTAACTTATATACATGACCTTAAACAATCGTTTGTGGCCTAAAGTGTGTGCATCATGTCTATTTCTCGGGCGCTAATGTTAAAAACTTGTATGCGAGGCACTGTATCGTTTTACTGGTTTTAATTAACAAGTTATGCAGTAACAATTTTAATATCATTTTGAGTTTTGAAATATCATTTAAGATCTTGTTTGAGATCATTAATTTATCATTTTATATAGATATTGTATACTAATAAAACTCTTTGATGAGTAAATTTTTTAATTATATATTTTAAATTTTTCTTTACAATTTTTTCAAAGCTAAAAAACTCTTGAAAACTTGCATTCCGAATACTTTGATTAGCAGATGGCTTAACTTACATCTAAAACCCGGTTTTCTAAATCTTACCTTTTTTTCTTTAAGAAAACTTTCAAAATTCTTGAAAAAAATACTTTTTTGAATTCTTTAACAAAAAGGTTAACCGAACTTTTTGTCCGCCAACCATTTGACTTACATCTAACATATTTGCTAGATTTTTTACCTCATCTTATCAAGATACCCTATCAAGGATCAGTACACTACAAGAAAAAAGAGTATTTTTAACAATTATTCCTCACGGATAATAAAACATATGTAGGGAAAAATATTTTTTCTAACAAATATTTATATTCGTTGAAAATATGTCGCTATATGTAATTTTTTTCTGACGAAAAAGGGCAATTGTGGGAAATAAGTTTTTTTCCGATAGACCGTCGGAATTAGGCGATGGAAATTAGCTATTTTCTCCGTTGGCGCCAGATAGCCCGCCAAACTTATTTTATTTCCCGTGACCCGCCCGCTGAGCCTCGTTCTCGCAAAGGAAATACTCTTTCTTCCGCCTTCTCTTTCTTTCGTCTTCTCCGTTTCCAAGGATGACCTAGCCGCCGTGAAGTGCTCATCTTCCGCCTTATCTTTCTTTTGTCTTCTTTGTTTCCAAGGATGACCTAGCCGCCGCGAAGTGCTCGTCTTCTCCGTTTCTCCGTTTCCAAGGACGACCTAGCCACGAAGATGCTCGTCGTCTTCTCCATTTCTCTATCTTCCGTCTTCTCCATTTTCAAGGGACAACCTAGCCGCGAAGGTGCTCATCGTCTTCTCCGTTTCCAAGGGATGACCTAGCCGCGAAGGTGCTCATCGTCTTCTTCGTTTTCCTCACCTCGTGAGTTCCTTTTCGCCCTCTGTTTTCATACTCTGTTTTCTAGCACCTAAGCTTCGGCGAATCGGGGTGTTCGAGAGTTGGCTCCACCTGGCGGGCATTCTTTGGGGGTAGTGGTGGGGGTTTGGATGGCCAAGAGGTTGTGCGTGTCCATGGCGTTGTTTCCTGGCTTGCCGTTGACGCTGACAGCGGCCGGCGATGGAGGGTTTGGGCGGAGAGGAGAAGATTGAGAAGTAGGGGGGGTGATTTGAGGGTTCTTGAGAACGAGGAAGTAATAGATCGTGTTCCGACGCCGCCGAAGGTAGTGCTGTGGCCGTCGAGCTGTGGGACTTGGTGAACGAAATCAGAAAAATAGAAGGGGAAAAAAGAAAAAACCCAGTCTCCATTAACTTAGATTCTCTTGCCTAAATTTACTTGGCGATGACTCGGCACCAACGGGTGAGCTGAAATTAGGTTGATAGAGGTGACAAAATGGTCCCAAACTTTCATGGAGGGGCCAGTTCAGTTAAGGTTTGTTGGTCAGGTCTAGGTAGTCTGATAAGGAGGGGTCCGGGTAATGAATCATTGGATGAACGAACCTTCATGGCCGCATGCTTCATCCATGAGAGACAGGAATGTTGACTTTTTGGTGTGAAAGGAAGGAAAAATGTTTTTCTTTTCATTACATTTATTTTTGTTTTCATTACATAAAAGAAATCTTTCCTTAGTTCACGAGGTTGTTATCATTTCTTCTATATTATATAATTATATAAAACCAACATGGTTGTTAAACTTAGAGGAGTTTTATTAATGATTCAACAATGATGTGTGAATGTCCGTAGCTTAATAAAAGGTCAATACAATTCTGATATATACATATCTTACATTCAACCATAGCATCAAAATCTTCAGCCAGATGAAGCTATAGAGAGAAGTTCATGTCCAATCCTATCGAACTTTAATATTTATCCCTTATTAATCATCTATGTAACGCTTGATGCTATCAATTTTTTTTAAACAAGATGATCATTATTTGCACATATATAATTATTTTTAATTATATATATATTTTTTTTTCTAATGCTGGAGCTTTCATTGTTTTGTTGTTGATATGTCTAATGTGTTATAAAAATGTGTAATCCAATTTTTAATGCCGGAGCTTTCATTGTTTTGTTGTTGATATGCTTTTATAATTTATTAATGTTTTCCTAATTTTTTCTCAATTGATAGGATGAAATGGCTGGAATAAGTAAAAATTTTTAATGTCGGAGCTTTCCATGTATCAAAGTATCAAAGTTGCTTCTTTCCATGTATCATGTATCATTAATGAATCTAGTTGCTTCTTTCCATGTATCATGTATCATATATTTGAGAATTTAAATTTCAATGCAGGCACAAGTGAAAGAACTTAAACAAAAGCGTGATGAGGAAGAGGTTTTTCTTGATGATGAAGAAATATTTATGTATGTTTTTGAGGTCTATTCAAGCTCAAGAATCAAGGACCATGATTGCATATGCAAAAGAAAAGAACACAAAACGCTGCTGGTGGTTTCTGCTGCTGTTCCCAGGTTTGCAACTGAAACCAAGGGGCACCCTCGCCTTTGTAAGAAGCACCACCCACCGCCCCTCCCAATTTGTGCTCAGAACCCACGCAAAGTCCGAAAGCTTACACTAGTGATCATAATTGTTCTTCCATCGTTTGCTGTGCTACTGAGAGAGAGAAAGAGAGAGAGAGCAGTTAGTTGGTAGAGGATGAGTTCCTTGCGGGCCTGGGTTGCTGAGCACAAGCTTACCAGCGTGGGTAAGTACTACTTCATCTCTCCCTCAGGCCTCAACCACGGCAACAGTGCTTTTCCAGTTATTCTCAAAGAAAGTGCTATTGAATTTTTTTATTTCTTTCTGGCTTTTCTTTGCTCAACTGATTCTTCGAATTACTTGATGAAGGAAAAATTATTATTATATTAATATATGTACATACAGCAAAAAGGCTAGAATTATTTTCTATTTTTGACTCATCAACTTTTACTTTCCGAAAGAGATAGATTGCCATGCCTCGGCCGAACCTAACCACTCTTATGCTTTGGTAAGACTGAGTTATCTTTGTGCCTCGGTAGGACCTGACCATCCCTATAATAAGGCCCCATAGGCAACGGTAATCACACCCAGGTCGGACCCAGTCGATGCTGATCCCAACGTCGACTTCGGCACTGACTCCAGAGTTGGTCTCAGCACCAACTCCAAAGTCGGTATATGACCCTCTGACTACAATCAACAACAATTCAAATCCTTGATTACCTGGCGGGATTCCAATCACATCGGTTCTTGCATCCCCAAGAAAGAAGTAAAGCCAAATATGGCCTGATGCCCATAAATAACCAAATCTTGAAGCACCAATAAGCTCCCTTGGCTGTCGATCCTCGTAACTAACAGAATTCAAATCATACCAGTCCCGTAACTAACCAGATTCAAATCATACCGGCTTTTAACTTCGCAAGTCACTGAATACCTTGTTCTAAGACCTCTTCAGATATGGTCAATCTTAATTTAAGAAAGCTCATGCAGAGTTCATAGCTCTCGAGATGCCATCATTGAAAGACTCTTCTGTGGGAGCCTTCTCTTCGTATCTATTTATTGAGAATTGCTATTGACTTGTGCATCGAATGATCTTACATAGGGGCCACACCCGGTGCTTCCTATGTGAGGATTGTCTTGCAAATTCGCCTGGACGGAGGATCGCCACTCGGATTCAAATATGAGTCGCACCCAAGCTGGAGAACGAAATTCCGCAGCAACATTACTATATATAAATTAATCAATCAAAAGATTGATAATAAATAATTTTTTTTGCAAAGTTTGAGAATTAAATATAATTACATTCATGGCTTATTCATGAGTAATTCGAGAAATATTTATATGTTGCAAGATATTAAAGTATTTAGCACTCATAACATCAATCGGGATGCATGCTATAAATTTATTAGGTTTTATTTATTGATTACACTGTTCATAATTTATTTATATAGATAGATAAATTTAAAAGTTGTATATTTAAACATTATATTAATTGCTATATTTCTATTTTTATAGGTTTAGTTATCCAATTATATTTTGGCATTTGTTCCCGAACACTGGGAGCATCCTCTCATTAAACAAGTTATGTGTTTTATCTACTTCACTGCTTTGCTTCTAAGGTAAATAAATTCTCTTAAAATTTCCTTGTTCAGGAGCGTTCTGGGCTTCTACCCTTGGAGCCTCGCTGGCTTACAATCGCAAGAGGATTCCACTTATTAAGCCCAGCCTTCGGCTTATCCATGCGAGGTAATATTTGGCCACCCCAGCTGCATGCCGTTTGTTGATTAGTTTGATGGCTTGGGATTCTGATGCAAAGCTTGGTGTGGTGGATGTACTCCAGGATTCATGCCCAGGCTCTGACGCTGGCGATGCTCTCAGGCGCAGCGCTGCTGCACTACTACGACGACAAGCATGCCATCGATGATGACGAAAAAGTATCTCCCACCTCCCTTGTTTCGATGTAAGAATGAGATGGACGTAGGAGTGAGATGTGATGCGGGTAAGAGTACGTGCTACTGATCCCCACACCTAGCTGATCATTTGTATGGACTATGCTTATGGACAATTTCATTCTAGTGTGATCTTTTTCGAAACAACTTTTGGGTGGGTGGCGAGATGGCCAAAATAAGCTACACGATCCATCTAATGGGACTCCTCTCCTTGATGATTAAGATAGCATTTAACAGAAAGGTCTAATGGGATCAAACTTGATGATTTTATGATCAGTGTTCAAAATTTTCAGAGAAAAAAAAAATCCTTCATTAGTCGTGTAGGTGATCATGCTAATTCCAAGAGTGTAATCATCTACGGATGCAAGCTAATGATCAGCTCGAGAACCTGGCTTGGCTTCTACACACGCTAAAAATCATCTATTGGACTGCCTTAATTGCTATGCTATGGTTATATATTTTGCTAATTATAACATCCCATTGTTCTTCAAACAGACTGACTTGTCCCATATAAGTGCTTTGACCAAGCCAACCCAACTTGATAAAATTCAAATGTGTTAATAAATGGAGATTTTATTTGAGTTGCATCAACTTGGTAGATGGGAGATGCTAGGCCTCTATGTTGGGCTCAAAAGGCAACATTAATTACTTGGAGCCTATATTCTATTTTCTAACTTTGATTGACCAATCCTACTGGTAATTGGACATGACCCCCTACTAAAAAAATAAAAAGGAGGGGTTACTGTTGTCGCTAAGACACCTTCTCGATCATCATTGAGTATTTGATCGACTTCTTCGGCTGTCCAAGAATCCTCAGATGGGCTTTGTTCGATCGGAAACCTGCAAGAAGTCCATACATCGGGGAGTTTCCGATAGGGACTCTAATGCTCAAGTTATTGCTTTGGGCAACAGCTATAAATTTGAGGAAAGATTGAGTGCTTGAGAGCTTTAGAGGAAAAAACCTCTATGTGAGCGTGGATGTGTTACTTGTGCTTTAGGTCTTAGGACTTACCTGGTCGAAGGTCCCTCTTATCCATTTTATGAAAGTCCACGTAGCTCGCACAATAACTGAAGGTCAGAGCTTGCATTACAGGGCCAGAGTGGCCGTAGCTGAATTAACAGGATTTGCTTCCCGCATGGCATGTTAGGATTGGTAGGATTTGCTGGGCTAGGGCGCCATTGTAGAGTTGGTAGGTTTTACCGAGCCAGGGCGGTCGTTATGGAATTAGCAGGATTGCCCCCCACGTTCCGCAATCAGAGGTGGCGGAAATCTCTTTTGTCATGATTTCAAATCACTGCAAAATCCTGTAAACCATCATGAATGGCAGGGGTTGTGTGGGCCCTATAAGAGATCCTATCCAGATGGCCGACTGAAGGTCCTACCCGGATGGTCGACTAGAGGTTCTACCTAGGTGACCAACTAAAAGTCCTATTTGGGTAATCTACTGAAGGTCCTACTCGAGTGGCCGATTAAAGGTCCTATCCGAATGGCCAGTTGGGGGTCATCTGAAGGTACGATCATCATCATTAATTGGATATTGCTCCGTTAGCCCGCCCCATTGTCACCGTTGGTTGGGTGCTGCTCCATTAGTCCCATTAGATTTTTGGATGGAGAGGCTGTCATTCTACCATGGACGTCAGACCCTTTTAAGACCATTTTAAGATATCCAAGCACTCGGTAGGATCTAAATTCGCTCGACCTAACATCTCTCTTGTACACCAACGCAATCAACCAGGACTTAGGAAGGACTTCGATCTTTGTTAAAACAAACCTAAACGTCTCCGCTAAGTTCAAGCATTGTACACAGAATTCTCAAGACAACATTGAAGATTATTTTGAGCAGACTCATCAGACCCCATAATATTTATGGTCATAATTTATTTGGTATGATCCATTAGACTCGGTCATCTTAATATGGTATCATTTCACCTAATGGTTAATGAGTTCTTTTAACCCAATACACATTTACAAACAATTTCAACTCCTAAATCATATTATTTGACAAATAAATTAAAAATGAGTTCCTAAACCATATGATCACAATAAAATTGAGGTGATTGCAATGTCCCTCTTCCAATATCTGATTAGCTGGAGGTAGTTAGAGCCTCCGGTGGGTTCCATGTACGTTGTGCATGGCCCATTCTACCTCATGATTATTCTGGCAATTTTAGCTTAGTTGGAGCTTGAACACGAGCAGGTAAAACCCCACCAAACTATGCTAAGCCCAATGTTCTTCTAACAGACATTACCATCTCCATTTGGTTTATAAATTATGATGTATATACATGGCGGTTGTGTGAGAGAAAGATGGTGGTTGGGATGTGCGGTTTCACACACCTCTCTCTTCAATCTTTTTGGGTTGGAGAGTCCCTCTCACCTTTCCGGCTAATCATTCTACCCACGCTACTCTTTCATTAATCAACTCTTCCATTAATCAACTCTTCCATCCTTATGGAATTTGTTCTTCTCCATGGAAAGTTCAAAAATGCCCTTTTGATTCCTCTTACATAAACCGGATATGTAAGAGATCCGGAATAACCTGGTCAACCCATCCGGTTCATCCATGAACTGGTCAACCCGGCTTGAACCAGGTCATGGCTATTTTATTTTTTTCCTATTTTTTATTTGTAAAATTTATGAACTATGTGGATCAAAGAGTGAGAAAGATGATCGAATTTAAGTTTAATTACATTCGAATATAACTAAGTCCAGTTCTATATATATTAGAGAGAGAGTGTCTGCACAAGCTGTCTCAAATTTATAAGTCATCTATATTTTTTATAAATATAACTTTTGAAAAAAAAACATAGACAAAATGTCGTATGGTTCATTTTCTATATAAAGCTGAGGATGAATACTAAATTGATTGCTTTGATGGTATGAGCCCGGTATGCACTGAGCATGGGAATTTGAGAGTGAGATGGGGATGGAGTATGGGTGGGTCACCCATCCTATCACCGTTCCAAAAGAAAGATGAACACGTGTCTTAATTAAGCAATGATTTAAAAATTAGATTTTATTATTGAAGTTGATTTTATATGATCCGATGAAAATAAAAAAAATCCATTGCATTGGCCGAATTTTGAATCAGTTCAACCCAGTTTTTAGATTTTTTTAATTTTTTATTTGACTTATATTTATATTTATATTATTTTATATTTTTAAATTAAAATTAATTATATTATTCGATCCGATTGACCCACGATCCAAATGTTAAGCGGGTTCGTTGTTCGATCCAATTTTCAAAACATTGTAATTACGTCTGCATGAAATTTATGAGCTTTAAAAAAAACCTTTTCTTCTCTCATTGGTCCATATCATGCACTCAATTTGGGCAGTCTTTTTCTTCCTTTGACACCTATGTAGTCACACGAGCCATGGGGTAGACAACTAAAGCATTTAATGATGTCGTCGATCATACATCTAATTCTCCAACAGGCTCATATTCAATCATTTTGGAATTGAAACTGTGGCGTCCACACATGTGAACGCATGCATCCAAGCGCGTCAAACTAGCAACGCTTTAGGCTATGTTTGGATGGGAAGGAAGGCTATGTTTGGATGGGAAGGAAGGATAATATCAATCATCTTATTTGGATAGAGAGAGGAGAGAAAAAGAAAAGAATTATGTGACAATTATACCTCATTAGGAATGAAAGAATAAAGAATAAAAAATAAAGAGATATATTGGTCTTCCATAAAAGTACGACTTAAACTTTTTTCCTCCATGCTTACCTCCAATTTAGGGATTAACAATTTTCTTTCCACTTTTTTTCACCCTCCTTCCAAACAAAAAAACTTATAATTTTTCTCCTTCTTTTCCTTCCTCCCTCTTGATTTCCTTCCATCCAAACATGCCCTTAATCAATAAATACCCCGAACAGTGGCGTTCAACGTTTTTTGTCGTGATTTTTATGAAAAATATTTTCACTGTTATTTATTTCGGTTTGGCCATGGCTGCAAAGAGATAGAAGCTGATAAGGTTTTTTTTTGGTTTTCCTTTCTTTCTTGTGAATAGGGCTGTCGTATGTTTTCTTGGTTTTTCTTTGTAGGTTGATCGATCTGCTGCTCGATGGATGTTTCTGGGAATAAGTTTTTAACGCTTGGTTCTGGGAATAAGTTTTTAACGCTTGGTTCTGGCATGGTCTTTGTTTGTGATATCTGCTTTGGTTTGTGATCTCTGCTTTGGTTTGTGAGATCTCTTTCTTTTTGTTTGTTTTACCGAACTGTGATTTTATTCTTTTTATTTACTTTTTTGTCATATTTTTTGAGTTTTTGTGATCTTTGATCATGGTTGATGGAGATCGGTTCTTGTTCTGTCTTGATCTTTCTCTCGATGGCAAATATCGATGCCGTCTAATGATTTTTGTGAGCGGGAAGCAGTTTTTTGTGATATATTTCGTTCCACCGGATTGTTTGTGTTTTGTGGTTCTATTCCTTTCAGGTTAGTTATTCTTTCTTTTTTGGCGGTTGTCTAAGATAGCAGTGGCGGCGGCCAAATCCTGATTTCATTTTGCTTCTCCCGGTCATCGAGCCTGATACTCGACTCTTTTCCTGCCCCCGGCCTCTCACATTGTTTCGTTCTTCTTCGTGGGGATCGGATGAGATGCAGTTTCTTTCGTCCCGATCTGGGCTGATCAGCCGCGTGCGATTGTGGTGATCATCGCGGACGACTTCATCTTTCTTGATTAGGATGTAAAAGATGAGACTATCGATATCTCACCTGATGTCTCTTGTAGATAGATGTATGTTTATCTTTGATGTAGAGTGTAGAGCAAAGGAAGTATATTGGAGGAGGGGCGAGGCAAGGGGCTTAGGGAAAGTAGTCTACTCTCTTGTTGTCATACCGACCTTTGCCATTGCCATGTTGGGTGCGCTCCCAAGGCAGGTCACCGACCCTATAATTTTTTTTTTGTTTGTTGGGGGAGATCGCACGGGGGTTGTCTTATTCCCCGGGTTCTCCCCTTTTTTGGGGAATACTCTTTAGTCCCCTCTCTGCGATTGTTTGCCTTAGATCGTATCATCTATCACCAATCGTATCTCTCCCGCAGCCATCGTTAGGATATACTATTTTCACGGCAACTGCTTCTAGATAAGGTCAACGCATGAATAGACGGAAGGATTATTTATCAAGCTTAGTTTTGAAATGAGCAGAGCATGTTTATCATGATCATCTTAATAATTGAAAATCAAGCTAAAATTTAATTTAAACTTGCATTAAATTTTATCTAAATCTTAAAAATTTTAATAGTCTGAATGAAACTAGCTGTCATGGCTTCCGAACTGGAGCCTAGTCTAGCGATAAATGCGATATGACTGCATACTCTTAAAACAATTCTAAGAGCATGCACGTACAATATAAGACGATCATAATGACGGGAACCAAATGGGACTTAATGGGACTTAATTATTGATAATTATACGCTAAACACCAGCAAAGGTAAGCGGAGTATTAAGAACAAAAAAAAAAAGAGAGGGAAGTCCTTACAAATAGAAAGATTATTTTAAATTTAATGGAGACTATTATTTATTTATTTATTTATGGTTTTTTAAGACGTGTGGACTCATTTCCACATGTTTTCCTCAGCTTCATTCGCACTTTAAATCCAGCTGCAAGCCTTCCATGGTCTACCATTGTAACAATGAAGATTTTTTGTTACTAGATTTGATATATTTATATAGTTGATCTTCTCTTATTATCAAATTGATCTTGTTAATAAATTACAGCTAGCTCAAGGGTACAAAGAGACAACTAGAATGGATACGTGGATAAATAAAGATATAAAAAGCATCACAATGAGGATGTGATTGATTACACAAAGTTTAGCAACCTCTATTGTCTTCGTTCCATAAGGAGCCAGTGGTGCATCTGATCGGCATACTTTTGGACTGCACCCAACACGATCAATCAGGAGAAATCCTACAAAAACAAAGCAACTTTACATAGCCGTATAGAAAGTCGGAAGCAAGATCAGGATAGGAACGCCTCTTTTGCCATGGTGATCTTTCCGGTATGTTAACAGTTCCAATCTCGATCATGTCTTTAGTTAGAAAGAGTAATATTTTAACAATCATAATAACATCCCTAAAACATCACTAAATGTAGCAACGTAATATTTTCATCACCAATTAGCCATGTTCATGTATGCATAATTAAATAGCAATTTAAAAAATATATTATTAATTAATAATGCAATGCCTCGATGCATCGCTAATCCTGCGGACCTCGGCCCACGTTTCATTGCATTTAACTTATAATTTATTTAGTTTGTTCATGCATTATAAAGGAATCCAACAAAATTGAATTATCCTCTACAATTCCTGCAAATAATTAATTTGTGATTCTGATATGATGCGAACCATGTCTTGAAATTATGTTACTTTATGATCATGATTATCGGGTATGCAATCATTTTATCTGCCTTGAAAATGTTTTACTTTCACGATCGCAAGTATCGCTTTGCAATTATGATGTTAATTTTCCCATCGATCCAATGAGAGGTCTTTGTCATCTTTGTGCCAAATTTCTTCTTTTTCTTTGATATGTTAAGTGATATAGTTTGTGACTTTTGAAGAAAAGGGATCTATATTTTGATGTAATGTGTTCTTAGATTATGCTAGGTTTGAGTCATTGTATGCAATGGGGGTCTCATGTTGGTGGCAATTATGTGTGGTGGTTTAGACTCGGTTTCTCTTAGTATTTTGTTATGGTTATTGTATTTCTCTGCATCAGATCGAGGCAAGTCGGGCTTGAAGCGTGATGGAGATCTGCAATAGAGAACGAAGATTGTAAGATGTTTGGTATCCAATTTGTGCAGATCTATATATCGTCTATAGTCAATTATAATAACTCCTCAGAGTGAGATGAACCTATGCCACAATCTGCTTTTTTAAGGGCATTGTCAGACAAGCGCAATATCAATCTACTACTAAGTTCTAACTGCTTTTTACGCCCTTTTGTTCAGCTTTTTGCTTGATTTTTTATGTTTGATTCTATAGTGTAGTGTGTTTTTTAATGAATTATCTTAGTAAATTTTTTTTGCCTCTTATTCATTCCTCGTTTGCCTGTTGTTCATTAATTGTTGTTCACATATTTTAACCAACTTCGTTGGGTGGAACAATAGCGCACCTATTTGCATGTCGTCGTCTTATTATTGGACTATAAGGTTTTGTAGCGAACGTTTCATAATCATGGAGACGGAGGAGTATAAATGGAACTCGACTTATGAATTCATATTTTTTAATTTTATTTGTAAAATATTAATCTTAATTTTATTTGTAAAATTTTAATCTTAATTTTATTATTAAAAATTAGGTTTGGATTGAGTTTCGTATTGAAATTTGGATTGATGAAAAAAATAAAATCTGAAATAAGTAAGTTTTATATTGTATAAATAAGTTGAAGTTTGAAACAAATAAGCTTCATATTTCAAATTGTACATCTAAAAGTATAGATTTTTTACATTCAAAATGCATTACCTCTAAATATGTTATATTTTGTTAGATTCGAATCCAATGCATCCTTCTTTTTTGAACGAAAAGAAACATATATGTAAAAGTTCAAGTAACAAAAAACTGCTTAGGAATCAAAGCAGCATCAATATATATATATATATATATATAAATGTAAGTCAATCTACCTAACCACTTAGATGGCAGTAGTCATTCTTACATCCATTCTTATATCCATAACTGATCAAGAAGTAAAAAAAAAAAAATCTATTTAATATAACCTTATGCTACTATAGTGAAAATATAAAAACCTGATCAGTCAAGACAATGTGCAATTCTACGTGCCTAGGAATAGAACCATCAAATTTTTCATTCAAAAGTCCAACTTCTTCAGGAATGATGGTCTAATTGATCAAGAAACAGGCAGCAAGACATACAGAGGAAGAAGAAAAGGTAAGAAGAAAAGGTAAAACAGAAGACATGTGATATGAGCACCACACCTTGAGCCTATGATCCCCTTCCACAATCTTGATGCTAAGAATGTGTTCATTTTCATCAAGAAACTCTAACCTTTCGGTGTTGGGGGTGGCATGGAGCCTAGATTTGACATTCACTTCCCTTATGCTCCCAATCTCTAGACCCCCCTGCATGATACATCTGCTTACAAAGGGCTTGTACTTCTGGGCTGATCAAATCTCCTCACCAAAGACCACACCTACCATCAGTGAAGCAAGAGAAACATCATTGGCATCCATATTTTTCATAAATTTCTAATATGTCTAATTCAGATAGCATTGGTGATCCAAACAAGATGGACCTGTATCAATAGCACGATGATTTGATTTAACTAGTATAACAAAATGTAAACTATTGGCCCTTACAACTCTGTTCAATTAGAAATATAGATGATCAAATCATGATGTTCTTGTTGACCAATAGAAGGAAGAAGATTTCTTCTTCTTCTGGTTTCTTAATCCCTTAAAAATATCTAGAATCAAAATTCCTCGTATCACCTACCAACTGTTTAAAGATAAAACTATTCTCTTTCCTCTATCTACTAATATACCAACATTAAAAAGTATAGAAAGAAACTAGATTATACTCAGGGCTACCAACGAGATCAAAATCCATGCCGATCCAAACCAGTCAAAGAAACCATAGCAATCCCCTAAAATACAACTTAATTACTGCAACATATGATTTTTCTGGAAGAAAATCAAATAACTTCTTCATCCGAAACCCTTCGGATCTACTCCAAGATATCTATGCCACCAATCAAATCCCTAAAAATCCAATCAAGTAAACAATCAAAAACTTTGCCAAATGTAGATTTTTTTCCTCGAAACTAGGGATACAAAAGAATCGAGAACTTACGAGATGAACTGGAGCTTTGATGTGCTTGAAGAGAGTGGAGCTGCACTGGTTCTCCCTGGCCTCGTGCCAATGGAGATTTCATACATACTCCGACTCGACCCCCCGAGGTCCGTTGCTGTTCATCTCATACATCGTGCCGCCGCCCGATAGCCGGTCCTCCCCTGCCCTCCGCCGTTCATCTCAACCATCCAGCTTTAAAGACCCCAAACCCTGCAACCAACAATCAAGAGCCAAGGGGAAGTGAAACCGTGACCTCCCCCCAACTCCCGCCCCAGGAAACTCTAATCCCCGCCCACCTTACCCTTAATATCCATCCTCTTTCTCTCCCGATGAAGCTTCTTCCCTTCTTTCTCTTATCTCTATCGATTCGCTTCCGAAGGAAGAAAAGAAGAGAGATCTCCCCATCATTCGAGCCTTGGCTCCAGCCCCTGATCGCCTCGCTCTCGCTTCCATCGTCCGCCCCTACAACATCGTTGAGGTTGAACTAGGCTTGAGCGGCGGCGGCAGTTCGGAATCAGAAGACTTGCGAGATGTGTCACGTATTGCGGCCTTGCAAATCGGGTTCGATTACCTCAGGTTTGGGTTGACCACAACCCGAGACCAGGTCAATTGCAAATTGGTTCAGGTTAAACCCGAATTCTTTGGGTTTGGGTTGGCAAACATGAGTTCAAGTACTGTTGCAAATCGGGTTCAGTAAGCCAGGTTTGGGTTGAACCCAGCCCAAGTTGCACCCCTATAAGTGGAGGACAGTGGTGTTTGTGGTTCTCGATGCTGTACGTGGTTCTTTGGATCGTGGGCTAAAGTGTTTACATAAACAGATCTTAAAATGTTGGGAAGTGAGGATGTTTTTAATGAAATAATTGAATCTTAAAGGCTTTGAAAGCTTGGGTGTAGTTCGTCGAAGAGTAAATTTATGTTGAGTGTGGATTTTCACAATTTTGTTGGACGGCAAATAATTTTTGTTTTCAGATAATGAAAATAAAAAAGGAAAATGGTTGCTGGGGTGTTTTTGATGATTTCGTCGTTGTCTTTATGGTTGCTGTTATGTTTTCATCATATGTTCTGCTTTTGTTATTTTGTTTTGGTTATCGGTCTTAGTAGCCATAAGCTATATTTTCTTTCGACGACTGTTATTGTTTTTGGTTGGATACATATGATAAGGTGTTAGGTATGTATTAATTATAATATGTATATGCATGCATGTATATGTATGCATGTGCATGTATATGTATGTGTATGCTTGTGCATGTATATATATATATATATGTATATGTATGTATGTATGTATGTATGTATGTATGTGTATGTATGTATGTATGTGTGTATGTATGTATATGTATGGCTGTTTGGACCAACACACTAAATGAAGATTGCTTGTTTCTGCCTCTTTCGGCTTTTTCCTTCCTCTGTTGGCTCATTCTCTCCCCTGACCAGGGCTCTCCCTAACCCATCGCCGCTCTTTAGACCTAGCTACCTACCTAATTTGAGGTTTTGGGAGGGGTGATATTTTTTTAATCTCCCTCAAGTCCTTTGGTCCTCAACGTAAATTTGGGCCGCGGCCGTGCCGAGTCTGAGCGCTGTGAGCCAGGCACGGCTCCTAACAACTATATAGCCATTTCTAGCCATTTTCAACGACTAGAAACAGCTATAAACGGCCATATAGGAGGGTTTTGACCATTTTACCCCCTTCCAATAGCCATATAACAGCTATATTGAAGGGTATTTTTGAAAAAAAAATTGAGACTTCTATAAATAGCCCATTCCTTCCTCATTCTCATCACATCAAACCAACTCTTCTCTCCTTTTCTACTACTACTATTTCTCTCTTCTATCAAGTACTCTAGCAATTTAATTTTTAGTTTGCAAGTATTCTGGCAAGTGCTCTAGCAAGTGTTCAAGTGCTACACAAGAGAAGGTTCTTGTTAAGAAGTACAAGAGAAAGGAGGTCACTTCTTGTTGAGAGGCGAGAGCAAAGAGGAAGCTCACAAATCTCGGCTCCATGCCACCACCTCTGATCCTTCTCAATTCCTTCTTGTGGTTAGTTTTTATTTTTTTGCATTCATTAATTAAAAATTTTAGATATGGTAATAATTTTTGCATGCACTTTTTCTGAGGGTGAGAAAACTAATCCCCAACCCTAACCTCAAATTGGATAACGTGGGAGAGGAGAAAATATTTAAGTTATTTTTTTTGAAAGACCAAAATATCCATTCATTTCTTACTCTTCATTCTCCCATCCCCATTGTTCATTTCCTACTCTTCGTTCTTTCATTCCTACATCGAGCACTAGGGTCCTATCTCCCTTTCCAATCGTCATTGAAATCCATTGAAATTCACTGTGATAAAATAAGTTTTCATTGAAATTCATTGAGAGTACTAAAAATTTCTTACAGCATTAAATGCTTATCAATTAAGATGAGCTCATTTCTTATATGAATTTTTGAGGGATATAATTATCACCTAACTCTTAATTTCTCTTCTTTTTTCTTCCTTTCTATCCAAACAAGATAATTGATATTATCTTTCTTTTTCTTTCATTCTTTCCAAACAATAAAAAAGAACAATCCTTCCTTCCCCTTTCTTATACCCTTCCATCCTTCCCTTCTTTATACTCTTTCCTTCCCTTCTTTTTTCTCTTCCTTCCTTCCCTCCAAAGATCTAA
The DNA here is from genome assembly GCA_900491605.1 of Calamus simplicifolius. Lineage (NCBI taxonomy): Eukaryota > Viridiplantae > Streptophyta > Magnoliopsida > Arecales > Arecaceae > Calamus > Calamus simplicifolius. The sequence goes on from UESW01004268.1 coordinate 521,671, forward strand.
ACAAAGCCTAAGACAATGCTTTACAACATCTCAAAGTAGACTTCTAATATCAGCAAAAAAAATTGACACCCTAGTTGTAAAATTATGATATCATAGTTATAAAATTACGACATCCTTGAAAGATCTCTGATATAGGCCAAAAAAATATTATGATACCCTAGTTGTAAAATTATGATAGTCTAATTGGAAACCTACGATACTCATTCAAAAAATATGGGCTGCATCGCTTATGATATGTACATAATTTAAAAAAAAGGCTAAATGGATATTAATGCATGTCACGCTCAAAACTTAAGATCATATTCCTGCTATTTTATTTCATTCCATGGCATCAAGCCATATAGAATACATGTGGATCAATAAGAAGAAATGGTGCAGTTCACATAAGATTTGCTGCATCGAAGGCGGTGTATAAAGACTTTTCCTTCAAAGCAAAAGTCTTGCTGCACCGAAAGCGGTGCAGCAAGCATGCACAGACTCCGATGATTGGCATGTTGTGTGCATGCACATGATCAGAGACAATCATCCTTTCTACTTTGGCACATGTGCATCAATCAATGTTCAATGCAGCAAAACTTTTCCTTCTTCAAAACCATAGTTGTTAAAATCGGACCGAACCGGCCGGTTGAACCGGGACCCGAAGGCCAAGTCGGTCTATTCTAACATAAAACCGGATATGTAAGAGACCCAAATAACCCGTTCAACCCATCGGTTCACCCATAAACGATCAACCCGGCCTGAACCAGGTCACGGGTTTATCAATATCGTTTCAAATATTTTGGCCTTTGGCATTTTAAATTCCTGAGAGTTTATGTCAACTTTTTCTCTATTGGGATGCTCACAAGTTTTATAGAAAGAAAAGAAAAAATCATGCAAAGAAGAGCATTGCTAGAGGAGAATAAAAAAAGGAAAAAGAGTGAAAATATGAAAATTTTATGGGAATCAAGACGGAAAGCAAAGACATAAAGAGAAAATGATGAAAATAAAGAAAACTCGGATAAAATTTTTTTTAATCTTTTTTTTTTTGAAAAAAGTTAAATCGGACTAAATGGGTACGCAGATTGAAAGTAAGCGAATTTCATTGATTAAATAAGATACCAAAAAAGATTTTTTTTTAAAAAAGAAGATTATGAAAAATAGTATTCATATGTTCATTTTATTAAAAATTAATTTTTATTAATATAAATATAATTTTATATTAAAATAATTAAATCGATGGTTCAATCGGTGACCCGATGGTTGAACCGATGACCCGGTGATCCGAGCCCTTGGCCGGGTCAATGTCCGGACCAGGTTTGACAACTATGATTACATGTAGTTATCCACCCAAGACTAACTCAAACATAACACGTGAGATTTATTTACGATTTTTGTGTCTGTTATCAGTTTAATTACCATAACGTCTATTGAGAAACTAATTAATGGAGCACTAACTCAAGCTTGAGCCAGCCTCTGCGTGCCGGTTGCCGGACTAGTTTAGATGTTACAAGGGAGATCCATACCGGTCCCTGCACTCGCAAGGCCATACATCCTATTTATCAACAACATGATACCCATGATCTTCTCTCATAATTCCCATTTGTGATGCAGGCCACCAAGTCTGAAATCCTCAGAACGATGCTAGGCTCGGATGAGTGCAAAGCCCCAGCAGAGGACACCATCTCGCTCCCGAGCTAAGCCATGATGAGCTCAAATGCCTCCTCCAGTTCCTCTACATTGGAAGTTTACCCAAGGAGAGCACATACAAGCATTTATATTCTATGTTAGTAGCAGCAGACAAGTATAATATCCCATTCCTCAGCAAGGTCTGTGAGCATGAGATACTGAACTCGTTGGACTCTTCAAATGCACTTGACATCCTCGAGGTGTCAGAGGTTTGTTCTAATGGAATGTTGAAGGATCACGCTGTCAACTTGATCGTCAAGCATGTGGAGGATGTGGTGTTCTCCGCGAGGTACAAGGAATTTGCTCTAAAGAATGCTCATTTGTGTGTGGAGATCATGAGAGCATTGCTGATGGAGATGAAGGATAAAAGAGACCATGAAACGTCCTGTTGAGTTGGAGAAATTTTCAAGTTAGAAGGCTACTTGATGGTGAAAGGGCCATATGTGGATCGAATTAGTGGGGAATATGTTCCATATATATATATATATACTGGATAGACACAGAAATGGGTTAGAATGCTCACCCAATTACATGAATAAATCGTGTATTGAATTTAATGGGCAAGCTAATATTATAGTAGAAAAAGTAAAACCATAGTGTTATTTGCATTATAGGCCAACTTTCGGTTAGATCATCTTTGAAGGGTTTTTTGCTATAATTAGTCATAAAAAGCTTAGTAACAACGCCAAGCATGGAAAGAAAAGAAATGAAAAAGAAATTTAAAGAATTTTTTTATGCATGTTGGTCTATACTTAAACGAGGCTATTGCAAAGTTTTGGTTGTGCTGCTACTGTCCACTTGGTGGATTCACAGCTACAAGTCCATATATGATTACAAAGACTATGAATGCTTTCTTTGAATTATTGCTCTAACCATAAGAGAAGTTATATACACAACACATTCTTTCTAGAGTTTCATGCGTGGTAATGTTGGCTCCTTGTTAACGGTGTCTTGGAGAGAGGAGCATTTCCTACGTCTTGCCTTTAATTTGTTCATAAAACATTATGATAAACTTTATTGATTGATTTAGATTTTGATACCTTAAATTTATTCTCACATCGGATAGAAAAGAAATATGTTATGTGCTTATAACTCAAGATTACTTGCTATCCATTGATTTTTGCTCAAGTTTTTAAGCCACGCAGTAGGACTTGATGCATTACAAATTGTATCAAGTATGCAAGTTGGTGAAAATAAGGAAAGCACTATCCGAGGGTAGATTTTAGTTAACTTGCAACATACGATATTAAGAAGGGGAGATTGTGATATTTTAACTTTAGTTTCATATTGAGTTGGAAAGAAATGTGTTATATATTTATAACTTAAATTTTAATTAAATAAGTTAATTGGATCAATAGGTAGGCTTAGTCAAGGGAGCAATGGCGGCCAACATGCATGCCCCTTTGTAAAAGCAAAAACGTTTGTAGTTAGTGATAGTAAAATGTTGGCAAATATATATATATAGTCAGTCATCAAAGACAATTCAATAATAATCAAGTTAAACCATACGTCTTCAAAGAAAAGCAAGGCATAATTATGCCTTGACCCATTATAAATGTCGGCCTAACATTTAGCCATGATCCAGACCAAAACGTGGTCCAGGCCCATGGGCCATGCAATGGTCTTGTACCGCTAATATTTTGCAAGAAAAAAGTCTTTGCGTATCAGGTGCATCAAAAATATTTTTATTTTTTATATTGCATATATAATCATATGCATATAAATCAATCATCATGCGTAATGCATGCGTTTCTATACCGTGCACAAGGATAAAGAATTTTCCATCTTCCAAGTGCCAAGAAGTAGGGCACTGCGTCTCTGAACAACAGCAGAGAGCCTGGTGGTCATCAAAAAAATTCCAACCAAAAAATGACTGCACCAAATTCCTCTGCCAATAGCTTTCCTCCATCTCCCTTTTTTTCTCTCTCATAGCTTTGTTTCATGGAGCTCAAAAACTAAAAGGGGAACAACTAGAAAATTTTCTTGATCTCAGTGAAAGCCCCAATTGATCGACCAGCACCATTTTTTTATTTAAGCAAGAAAATTCAACCTTGATAGCTGATCTTTACATGAACTAAAATAGAAAAGATTAAGAAAAACTTGATAATTTGAGTAGCAACGAACCATTTAACGCAAATGGAACCCAAATCCATCGATCTCAGTAGCCAAAAATCTCAATCCAGATAAGGAAAAAAAAGAATTCCAATTCAATTTAAACTCCAATCAACTCAGGAATATAACCTACGTCCATGTCTGGGATTTGGAATCTCTGCATCTCGATCCATGGGGAAAGCTAGGAAGGACAAAAGACCCGGTGCTACCGAGGGATGGACTAGAGAACTTTGAAGCGGTCCATGCTGTGCAAGGCATAGAGGGAGAAGAGGCTAGTGCCGTGGAGCACAAGACGCGGCATGGTGAGGTCAGAAAAATAGACCATTCCAAGGAGCAGCAGGTCGGATGGAATCCAAAAAAGGCATGGTCGGCCATATCCGATCGATGGGAGAGGAGAAACGGAAGTCAATCGGATCGTTAAGCCCGAAAACCAAGCAAACGGGAGCAAAAGGAAAAAAGAATAGAAAACTTGTTGAAAAAAATTTAAAAATTAGGCCAAATTCAATTCAAAAGAAATTTAAATCAAACAAATAGAAAAATAGCACAAGCATACTAGGATTCATTGAATCGATTTTTTGAATAATCATGACCTTTCAAATTTGTAATTTATCCTTGGTTCCTTATTACTTCTTGATGGGGATTCAAGCGAAGAAAAAAAATTTGTAATTTATCCTTGGTTCCTTATTGCTTCTTGATGGGGATACAAGCGAAGAAAAATTGTTCCTACAAATCAGAGACCACAATAACTCCTTTTTATAAAACTGCCGATAAGACGATTACTAATTTGCTATTTCTAATTTGGTCTCTCATCAAATTAGAAATTTTACTTTTGGTATTCATACAATAATATCATAACATTCATGCCCTTAAGTCATAAACTTTACTCCAAATTAGATCATATTAATTTTGACTTGTTTAATGATGATCATACATATTTAATAATTATATTTGTAGCATTAAATATAAAAATAATTCTAACAAATTTTCACTAGGCCACATATGTATTATATAAATATGTCAACCTTAGTGAGCTCAAAACTTTATCATCATAAACTTGGGGCATGTCCAATCTCGTCCATTGACTATATTAACATAGGATCAAAGCAGTCTTCATTGTATTTATCATAACTAAACCCATCAATGGTCATGTGTATCAATATAGTCAAATGATATAGATCAATCATGAATATTGTGAAGCATAAAAATTTTATGCAAGGAGATCTGTTCATGTCAATTTTCAACTGGTCCTACTTTACTTGAGTGAGATCAAAACTTTAACATAATTGAACAGAGTGTACTAAACTAAGAAAAATACTTTATTTATGATCAGAAAATATCCAAACATATAAGTATTTACAACCAAATATAAATCATAAAATAGAAGCAATACAAACTCAAGAAGCAATTATAGGAATAAGAACTAACTCCTCTTCAATAAATGTAGTAGGATCCAACTCCTCCTTAAAGACAGTTTTTAGACTAAGAAGCTCAAGTAGATTGAATCAACTCAACTTATAATCAACTCAACAATTATCCTTTTCATTGGCCATGTAAGAGATGGGGTTGTGGGAGGCTCCCCCCGCTCCTGCAGGGACCTAATTAGAGAACTACAAGTCCCTTAAGGCATTTGTCGTTGGACCTCTAACCTTAGACACTACTTTCAAGAAATAATTGAAGGATTGAGCGCACAAGTTTCATCATAATACTTGAAACTCAACCATGTGGGTGTCCTTAGCTTTGCTTTAGGTTGCTACTCAATTTTAATTAGGCTTAGGATCGAGATTAGGATGGTTATTTTAGGCCCAAGGAAAGCTGATGAAATCCTTCCCTTACCTGAGATAGGGAAATTGCCGTTAAATGAATTTAGTGACGCATGCACACATATATAAAAACCTAAAACAAAATATGTAGATATATATATTATTATTTTATTATTATTATTATTATTTATGTTATAGATTTAAAAATAAGAAGATAATTATAGATTTAATGAAGATTAATTAGATGATTAGAAAATTTCAGCACTATGCATGAACATATCCTAGCCTACTCTAATACCAAACTGATGCGCGATGTACCATGCAAAAGATTAACATAGAGCAATAATTCAGATTTTTAGGTGCTTTACTTTCGAAACGAGTAAGAATAAACTAAGAATGAATATGCAAAGAGTAAAGTAACTACCCAAAGAACACAATTTACTAAGTAATAAAGAAAATAGAATTCTAGGGTTGAGAAATCACTACTTAAAACATGCACTTTCTTCAATAAAATAGAACTTATGAGAAGGAATGGGTCTGATTACCAGGCAATGATGGTCTTTATCCTAAAAGATTGGATCATACAACTTCTGGGGTTGGTGCCTAGAAGAAGAAGCTATGCTCCCACGAATGTTTTGGCTTTTCTTTAGATGATTCCAGAGGCAAGGATGACTTCATCTAAGGATCCTAGCACCTTGGCATCTTGGGGTTGGGATGATTGAAACAGGTGTTGGAATGGGTATTTGTTGGGCCTCTCACCCTCTCTCTCATTGAGTGTCAATGCTCAAGAGCATAGAAAAATAGAAGAAGACTCTTTTTCATTAATCATCAATTGTTCTCTACAAGAAGAAGGGAGTGATTTTTATAATAAACCATAACCATTGAATTACATAAAAAAAAAAGAAAATAAGGGAGCCATATTATTTCAAATAAGGAGATAGGCGGCATCTTAAAATAAGAGAAAAAAGATCAGGGGATAGCATTCCGAATAAGGAGATAGGCAACATCTTGAAAGAAAAAGAATGATGCAAACAGAGCTACACTCAAATATGATTGGCATTCTTGTGATCCTTTGTCTCTTCCAAGCAGGCCAATTACAAGACTTAGAGACAAGCATTTCAAGGAAGATTTAAAAGGGCTAGTTCAGCAAGTTAGCAAAGTGGCTTACACATGGAAGCCCGACAAGAGTCCAAAACAAATCCAAGAGTGTTTGGTCAATGTTATAAAGGCTCTAGAAGTTTTCCCTTGAGATGCATGATTTTTAGCCATTCTTGGAGGCCAACTTGTTAGATTGTAATCTCGGTATACTTTCCTATTTGTGAGCACACGTTTTCTAGCTATTCTTAAAGGCCAACTTATCATATTGTAATCTCGGCATACTTTCTATTTGTGGGCGCATATTTTCTAGCCATTCTTGGAGGCCAACTTATTATATTTGTAATTTTGACTCCTATATATTGTAAACCACCCTTTTAATTTTATTAGTAGATTATTATGAGATTATTATGAAAGAGTTTTTGAGGTCTTTGTGTTCTTTTTATTTTCTTGAGAAGACTCTTGAACTTATCAAGTTAATTCTTATGGCATTCAAATAACCAACTTATCATCTAGAGTTCTTGAGTGCTATTGAGATTTTAGGTGTGGCATCTTCCTATCCATGGTCTTGTTTCTTATCTTGCTAGGTAACTGGTTAAGGCTCAATAAACTTAAAATGGCAACATTAATTACTTAGAGCCTATATTCTAATATCATCAAAGTACACTACCATGAATTTGCCAATAAAGAGTTTAAGTACCTGATTCATAACATGCATGAAGGTGCTAGGTGCATTGCTGAGACCGAACGACATCACTAACCATTCATATAATCCTTCCTTTATCTTGAAGGCAGTCTTCCATTCATCACCTGGCCTCACTCTAATCTGGTGATATCGCTCCTCAAGTCTTTCTTAGAAAAGATGACTGCCCCACTCAACCTGTCAAGCATGTCTCTTCAATACGGGGTATTGGAAACTTATACCCAATGGTGATTCTATTGATAGCCCTACTATCAACGCACATCCTCCAGCTCCCATCCTTCTTGGGAGTGAGCAGGGCTGGTACAACACATGGACTCAGGCTGTCCCTGATGAAGCCTTTGTCTAGCATTTCTTGAACCTTCTCCTGGAGGATTTTTGTTTCCTTGGGGCTCATCCTATAATGTGGTAAGTTAGGAAGGCTTGCCCTGGCACCAAATCGATCTGGTGCTGTATGTCTCTCAAAGGAGAAGCCCCTCAGGTAAGTCATCTAGAGTCACTTCCTTGAATTCTTCTAACACCCCCTTCACTACCTTAGGAACTTCGTCAATAATCTCCTCCTCTACCTTCAGTACATTCTTCACCACCAAGGCATGCACCTCCTTGGTCTCCTTCATATCTTCCTCTACTTCCTTCTCTGAGCTCACAATGGATAGGAAAGACCGTCTTTCAAGCTTAGAGCCTTTAGGACATAGCGCTACTTTAAGAGGTAATAGTGTGTATCTCTTACCATCCTTCGCTAACCTATAGAGGTTCTCTTTGCCAGAATGTTTGGCATCCACATCAAACTGCCATGGGCGCCCGAATAGAAGATGACAAGCATCCATGTCTACTATGTCACAATAGACTTCATCACTATATTTCCCAATGGAAAAGGGCACCCTACACCTTTCCTGAACATCAATCTTCTCAATGGCCTTAATCCTCCAATGGTATACAGACTAGGGTGCTTCTTTACTGGTAACTACAATTTCCTAACCACCTGCCTGCTGATGATGTTTTCGCTACTCCCACTATCCACGATTAGATCAAACATTCTTCCACCAATCGTGCACCTGGTACGAAACAACTGGTGGCGTTGAGTGCTATCTTCCTATTTTGGCGTTAACATGAGCCTTCTGATCACATATGAGGGCTCATGCACTTCATAATCCTCCCCAAAGTACTCTTCATCCCCATTAGGATCACAACAAATATCCTCCTCCTCTTCTCGCTCTAACATATTGATAGCTCTTCGACTTGGGCACTCATTGGATCTATGCCTCGGTTGATTGTAGCGGTAACACTTTCCTAGGATGGGTTTTGCATATGGGTTGGATTGCTTCTCGCCTTCCTTAGATTCTATCGGCCGCTTCTCTATAGCCCTTTCATTCTTCTTCTCACCACTACTATTCGGCTTCTCTGCAGTACTCTTCTCTTTATCATCAACTACCCTATTGGTTCCACTACGTTAGCCCTATCAAAGCCATATCTACGCCCACCACCATCAAATCTGGTGTTCTTATCGTTCAGCATGAGTTCAGCCCGTAATGCCATATTTTAGCCTCACACATGCTCCTCAATACTGTGACCCCAATTTTAATTATCTCTGATCTACAACTTTAATCCATCAACATACCTAGCCACTTGTTGCCCCTCACTTTTCCTTAAATCATTGCGCTTAGCTAATCACATAAATTTAGCAGTATATTCGTAGATGGTTCGCAACCCTTGGCGACATCATTGGTACTATTGGAAAAGTATCTATTCATAATCAGGGGAAAAAAAAACTCACCTTTCATTAGTTGCTTCATGTGATCCATATTCGCACGGGTTGTCTCCCTTCTCTCAATCGCCTACTCTGCACTCTCTCCCACCAAGCGGAAGCACCATCCTTCAACCTACACGCCACCGTTTTCACCCTATATTCTTCTGGCATATCCTTGTAATCAAAGAATCTCTCCACCTCTACCAGCCAATCAAGAAATTCTTTGATATTAAACGTACCATTAAAATAGGGAAGATCTACCCTTAGGTGGTAATCCCCTCCATCGGAGTGATCATAATCATCATAATCGTGGTACTCCCTTTGATTTCTTCCTCCACCATAGCCACCCCTCATAGGTGGTTGCCTCCTCTCAAACCCCAAAGCCTCTTCCTCTGAATCAACATCAGAGATCTGTACCCTCCGATTTGTACGAATGGGTTCATTGATTGAAATATCATAATCTTCTCGTGGCCTAGGTCATCTTCCGTCATCAATCCTACCCCTATTATTAGCGTCCTTCCATAGCATCAAATCGCCTGATCAAAGTCTCGACAAGCTGCTCTACCCGCCTCAATCTTCGATTCATAACATTTATCTCCGTCCTTAGAACCGGTTGATCAGCCCCTTGGACTCCCACATCATGAGCACCGTCATGAGTGCGACCGCCATCGACGTCAATGCCAGAAGACATCTTGCAAGAACTCACCTTGCTATGATACCAATCTGACGTAGTGCGAAAGCATTGGAATAAACAAGAATTCAATAACAACGACTGAACTCCAAGATAAACAATCACTTACAAGCGATTCAGAGAAAACCTCTCTCAAGATGAATTTTTAACTTTTTAATCAAATTGATCCCCCATCTCAAAAACCCTAAAACAACTATTTATAGTCTATAGGAAATAAAATAATTGAGGAAACTAAAAAGCTATAGAAAATAAAATAATTTAGGAAACTAAAAGCTATAGGAAATAAAAGAATTTAGGAAACTAAAAAGCTATAGGAAATAAAAGACTTTAGGAAACTAAAAGGCTATAAAAATAAAATAATTTAGGAAACTAACTAGCCTTGCTCTCAAACAACTTCTCTTCGTCCTTGTTTCGGTTTGGCTGCTTTTCGTGCATCCAACTTGTCCATATGTCTCATTGCAACCCTGTTTGCATCAAAACCTGAAGACAAACTTTTTAGGCTTTAACTCTTAGGAAAAGACATCTGAGTGCAAACCAAAATGGTGGATCAGAGATAAAATCCAAAATTCTCATCTCGAGAAGAATGGGAAGATAAGATCAAAAGAGGATATTGCAACAATCAGAAGAAGGTTTGGGACAATCTTCTCTTTCTGCTGGAGATTTCTGTCATTCAACATGTAGAGCCTGGTGTGGTACTCCAAAGCTTAAATCCTAGGGTGAGGTTTGTAGGCTCCATAGGGTTAAGGCCCAGGTTGTTGGGTCTTGAGGGGGCTAGTCTATCATTGGGCTGGGTTTGGGCCCAAGGTGTGGGTTGGTCTAAGGGAGTTTTTTTAGGGTTTATTATCCATATAATAAGGCACCAGTTCATGTGTGGTGCTGGTTTTATTTTGGTGGCCGTCATGGGGACGGGTTATATATAGTCATGTAACGATGATGATTATAGATGAATGAAAGAAACCCTTTTCTTCCTAGAATAAGCTATCCCTTCTCTTCCTCCTCCTCTCTTTCTCACATATAGATGCCCTAGGTTTCTAGGGTTTTATTGCTGCCATCTCTGCCCTAGCCATCTTCTTGGAGCCACCTCTCTAAGAAGGAGAAGGAAGAAACCCTAGCAGTACCTTCTCCTTGGGCAGCGTCTCTTGATTTTTTGGATCAGATCTGAAGGTTCACGTGAGGAAGAAGAGAGGCCACGACCCTCTCTTACAATCTTGGGGCGCAAGAAACCAAAGAAAATCCTAGTTGCTAATCAATCTGGGAAGATTACCAAGATCAAGATCCAAAATTCTGCTGCAGAATTTCAGCAAGGGATATCATATCGCTTCCGCATCTCCACATGACTTGGGGCTGGTCGAATGCGTGCTATGCTCCAAGGATAGAAAGAGGACGATCCACCCTTCACAACACTCATAAAATGAGTCGGGGAGGAGAACTATTTACTAAAGGGCTATGCCGCATGGCCATGGATATGTTCATCAAATGAGGATGCATTCATTAGTTCCCAATATTATGATATCTAGGAATTTTTTTATGATATGTTTTGTAGCCAAAAAAACTCAAAAACTTAGATTTCTATATGTTCATCTCAAAAGAATTCTGACAACTTCAGGATATTTATTATTATATTTTTGGAAAACTTTTCCTTTCCAGGGAAGAGGTTTAATTTTCCATTTCTCTGTATATTTCCTTGCAACCAAGCAAACACTTAGCAACTCACACCCAAGTCTGATTCCAATGCTCAACTGAAGTGTCAAGTGGGGGTACTCCAGGCTAAAGAGTTTGGGAGAATGAGTCTGTGCAGCCCATCACATGCAGCTGGCTTATCTCTCTCTCTCTCTCTCTCTCTCTCTCTCTCTCTCAAGTTGGAGCTGGGTTGGTGTTAATCTTGGGGTCCTTTTATCAATCTAAGAGATAAAGATACCAAAATTACAGTGCATTAATTTCTTTTTTTTATTATCTTCTGCAGTGCTATTCTTTAATAGGTGTTTCGATTTTGAACTTCTCTAGTTATTGGAAGGTTTGACAAATGTTTTGAAGTGCTAGTTTGATGTAAAATAGCGTTTAAAAGTTTTACTTATGTTATATTCTTGAGTTGAGGGAGTCATTATCGCTAAGACTCATTGTCTACTGCAAAAGAAATTGTCTTTTTCTATAAGCTCTAAAGGGCATCTGACTTAATTAACCCAGGCACCATCTTTTCTTAATTAAGGGAGTGATTATTTGATTCAAATCACCTAGGTTTTGCACCTTATCCTTGGTCAACATTGAAGTTATTTCTATAGCTAGAGGTGGAGTCTACTTCAATATAAAGGATATATTATGCAGAGTAAACCATAATTTCAGGGCTTTCTTCTTTTTCCCCCCCCTCTTCTTTCTTGCAGAAAATTATGGTGAGAATCCATTGATTCACACCCATTGGTCCACTTTCATTGTTGATTTGGTGTTGAAACACTAGGTAATGTTTATCAATTTCATCCTTCATAATCCTTCAAGTTATGACCAAATTGAGATGAAAGAAGGTTAATGATCCATTATATTTGAGACTTGTTTCATGTTTTTAATTGTTTAGCATGCTCCTGTTTCAGCATGCATTGACAAATCCTAAAATCAATCTTAATTGTGGAAGTTGTTTCCTTGATCTGCTGAAATTTGCTGTCATTATAAAAAATGATTAATTTTACCTGTTTTTCCAGTTGGAAAAAGAATTTTGATCCTGTTTGCATGAGATTATAATATCAGAACATGTGCTCTCTTGTAGGGATTTTTCATGCAATTCATAAAGACGTCTGAATATTATTTCCCATATGACTGATGAGCGGATTAGAATGCATCGACAACTCTGATTGATGTAAATGTGGTCTTTTGGCCCTTTCTCCATGTTCTATGAGATGGGTTCATATTTTTCATTTGTCAGAAAGAACTTTATAGAGATCAAGTAATTATATGTTGAGTAAATTTAAATTAGGATTTTAACCAGATTGCCTAAATCTGTCACCACCAAGACCTCAAGACATGAAGAGGAGAACAGTGATATATTTTCCATAGTGATCATGCCATCATCAGGGCACCATGGGAAATTAGAAGCCTGTGGAACAATATAGGAAGTTCCAACTCTGAGTGCATACCTTGATGGTGATGACTAAGGAACACTACTTTGTGTAAACAGTGACTAAATTGTTGTTTGCAATAAGTATGTTGAAAGGATTGGTACATTTATGTGATAGCACAATTTAAAGTATTGATTTGAATAGCTAGCCAACTTTCTATTAACATGTCCACAGTGTTCCAAGTCAAGATGAAATAACACGTTCTTTCAGCTGACAATGGGTGAACCTTAAGTAAGAAATAGTTTCTACTAACGAAAGATCTAAATTAGCAGAAGATTTAATAGAGGAACAAGTTAACCATGAAGACTAACACTTCAAACACGTGAGATACCAGCTATGTTCAGAAAATAATTAGCCATACCAGCTATGTGGGGAACTTATAGCGCACAGATTTTAAGTTAGGGGTGGTTGCCTGATTCCCACAATGATGCAGTGGCTTTCACCAAAGAGCAGCAATCAACAAATTCTCACAATTGTGAATAGTAAACTGACGCAAGAGATGGCCACCATTTGACATTTCCAAACAAGAAAGCGATAACCAAACATGCATGGAAAGAGGACGACATTAATGCAAAATATAGCGTTGTGACAAAGAGCATAAGCAAGAGTAAGATTTCTTGTTTTACCAATGTATCAATTAGTGAAAGAGCATGGACAAGAGCATTCTGTCAATGTTTACTTCCATTGTCTTCAATGTGTTCTCTCTTTGTTTCAGATGTCTTGGGTTTTACTAGATTTTTTTAATATCCATTTTTTTCCTTCCTTTGTCTTTATTAATCTAACTCTTGATTTTTGGTTTCAATTTATATCTATTTTTAATACAATTTTGGAATGAAGATGTGGAAAGAACAAGAATCTTTCATAAATTAGACCTGGATGTTCACATATTTTTAAGTTCAATTTGTTGCATTGACTTTAATTTATTTTCATGTCTAAATTTCACCTCTATTCTTTTTGCTTTTACCTCTTTTAAGGCCATCCTTATAGTGTCTCTGCCTATCAAAATTTCTTAAGTATTGTTATTCTAATAAAATTAAAAAATCCTGAGGCTTCTTTATGAAATTAATAGAGTGTGGATTTAGGAAATAGACAATAAGCAAGAGAGGATTTACTGTGTAAAAAAGCAAGAAACTCTGTGATATGCAATGCATTTCCTTGAAAATCATGAAAACTTTAATATAATATAGTGTATCATATTATTGCTGAATCATTGTCCAAAATGTATAACATATTTAATTTACTCCATTTAGCCTTTGCTCAAAGAGAATTTTCTCTATCTAGTCAAATTTGTATTTTCTTTTTTCATATGAGACTGCTCTTGCATTCAATTATGTTTTTTTTTTCTATGTGTTTACATGGGCAAATGGTGACAAAATCACACCATTTGTTTCCCCCCAACATTTTGTTTTAGCATAAGCTATGACATGTGCAATGGATGTTTCTAAAGAAAAGTAAATAATAATAAATGCTAGAGGATAGGTTTGAACCAAGTTTCGCTATCTCAATACCATATCCTGTACCACTACTACATCGATATAGTATCGATACACCCAGTATATGGGTCAGCTTCACATGCTGAGACTCAATATGTATCGATAGCAAGTCTCAGTTCAATATTAGTATGGTATGGTATATTCAATATGAGAAGGTATCAACTAGTATGGCAAACTATGGTCTGAACCCTCAACCATATAGTTTAAACCCATGTTCTTTAATCAACTATCGTAACACCATAAATGAATGGGGAACATGTAACCTGTGAAAGGATATTATGAGAGCCAACAATTGGAGCCACATGAACTAGAGCTTCACCAACAAAGGCATTGGGAGAATTTCAATTTAATCGTAGAATAGATAAATGCATTGTTGCTTTAAAATTATAAAAATGCTTAGGGAACATGGAAGCAAATAGCCTTTCAACTGAATTTCCTAAAGTTATTCTTTCAGAGTGTAAATTTATTAGGTGTATTTTAGTTAGATTTCATTGTTTTTTGTCAACCATAATAGTGAACAGAGGCAAGAAATTTTTTTGGATTCACATCAACAATGACTCAATCCCCAGATAATTGATCACAAGCTCAGATCCTCTAAGATCTTAAAAAAAATGTTAAACCTGTGCAGTTAATGAATTTATTCCTCTGATTTGCTCCTTCAATGCCCCAGATAAATTGATCACAGGCTCATATCCTCATAATAAGAATCATGGGCATGGTCTAAACCCTCGACTTCATCATGTTACTTTTACATTTTTGAATAATTTGACATGGTTGTGTTGTCTTCCACTCACCTCTCGGTTGTAAAGAAAATGTTTCCAAGGTTTCTCCCATTTATTTGCTCATAGTTTCTAAAACTAATTATTGGCCAATATGATGTCTGTGTTGCTCTGCTAACTGAACTTCTACAAGATTTCTTGGCAAAACCATATTTAACTTGGAGAGACTTGATCATTGGCCTCCACATGTGGTTTCATTCATTTACAGCTGGTGCCCATTCATTAATAACAACAAAATTTAAGATTATATTATATAAAAGACAGGATGACTCGTTCTCAGAAATTAGTTTTCTGCTATGGCTACCACATAACAAACATGAGAGAAATCAATAATTGCAAAAGATATAAGGAGCAGGGCTAACAGCTAGCATGACCAACCTTCAGCAGCTACAGTGCAGACTCTTTCCAGGCAAACAGCACAGATATCCTCTTGTCAGAAGCAGCAGTTGATGACTGCAACCCACACTCCCTGCAGATAAATTGTGCAATGGATAAGCTTTAAGACATTACTAATTGATGCATGACCGTAAGCATCCAATTCTGGCTGAGCAAATCCTTCAGAATTTTCAGTCGAATCCTTGAGAGAACTTTATCAACTTCTTCTACTTCTTTGCAGATGAAGATTAAAAAGTATGTTAATGAATACAAATATGTGGTCTTTATTCCATGACCAATAAAAAGGAAGTAGTCATTGACTGAAATTTATATTTATTTAGTCTGCAAATCGTTGCATCTACTAGCAAATAAATCATTTGCAGTTTCGTAAATAATTGTTACAAGACTCCAAGATTAAATAATGTTGCCCTAATGCAATGAAAAGATTGTTGGCACTGCAGAAAATTTGTAAAGCAAAACAACATTATTCAAACCATAAAGATATTTTCAAAGTTTTGTAAATCTTATTATTTATCTTAATAAATGCACAATAACGTACCGAGAGTAGGTATAGGAAGCTGATTGAGTGAACTATGGGCCAGAGGAAGAGTGAATGGGAATCCCAAGGCAGATAAAAGCTAACCAAAATCACAGTTTCCTACCTACTGCACTAGTAACAAGTGAAGCATAAAATGTATTCACCATGCATTACAAAGATACTGTGGTCAATTGATTGTATTTCCAGCTGTACAATGGTACAAAAGTATGAAGAATTTATGGTGACTCCACAACTCAAACCTAGACAATTTCCAAATCTGTTCTGGTGTTAAAAAACACGAGACAGAAACAGACAACTAATAATCAAATAGCTGCTTTCTAAAAGTATAAAGCATAAATAAAAACTCAATTTAGTGCAATTCATGAAAGCTATTTTTTTTGTGTTGCATTTACGGAAAGTGTTCTTCCATAAGCATTCTTTTAGGTTGTGGAAGGACTAGCTTTGAACAACATGAACAAGCCCATAAATATATTGAAAAAATTACCATAGTACCTTATACATGCATGGAAACCACTGACAATAACATGTGAAATTTAAGAAAATAGATGATCGCCAAGGTGCCTGAATGACCACTCAAGTACCTTGCTATATCTAGGATGCTCTTAAGTGGCAAGGATAGATAACTTGATGGAGGAAATGAGGGCATGGTAAAGCCAGAATTGGGTGACAGCAATGGCTCGAGCCAATGATTTCCCCAGATCCTAGCAACATCATGAGGAAGCCATCTGAAAATTATATTAGAAGGCCAATGGGAAAGTTATGAAGAATCTAGCCGAAATTTGAGGGGGAAGATAAATAAGCTATAAAATGGTACTAAATATAGTTGAGAGAAGAAAAGAACATGTTACCCATTACAATTCACTTTTGATCTATTAGCCCCTCTAGCAATAAGGACCTGCACATAGAAACAAATATTGGATCTAATAACATCACCATCAATTGTGCAATGTGCAAATGACTCAAAGAATGCTAGAAAGTTTAAAGTTAAGAATGATTAGTGCAAGTTATATTACCTGGCAACATTTAAGATTTCCCCCACATGCTGCATAATGCAAAGGAGTTCTTCCAGCTCCTGAACAATTTATAGAATTATTTAGTAAGCAGATGTTTGGATAACAACCATGGACTCAAGTGGTTCAATTACAAAATTCAAAGATACCTATTGAACTCATTGGTGAGGAATAATAAAGAGTCACAGAAGAGACATTAGCATGTAGATCGAGCAACAGATGCACGCAATCAACATGCCCATTCAATGCTGCCATATGAAGAGCTGTCACACCACCATTGGCTTCCTTGTTAACAAACTTTGAGAGTGCACTGTCATGCACAAGCACAATGCAGCTTAATGAAAAAAATTCCAATACGAGGGCACTGCAAAAACATCAGCAATCCCTTCAAATCAACTCACAATTGATCATACAAAGAAGGGTTAGGGCTGCTGAATTCCTGGGAGCCATCTTTCAGAGAAACATCTGTTCCATACGCAAAGTCAGCCACCAATAGCCTGATGCATCGTACATGCCCTCCTGCTGCCGCGAAGTTTAGTGCAGTCCTATTGCTTATGTATTCCATTTTTGAAACCTTTTAACCAAATCATAAATTAAAAATAAATGAAGAAAATAGCAATCAATCAAAACAGGAAAGAATGAAAAACAAAACAAATTTTTACACATATATGCCTACATCGCATCTGAACAGCAGCACAGTCTGCACTATTTCCCAATGCCCGTAGCGGCATGCATGCATCAATGGCATCTTGTGAAGAAAAAAAAGACAAGAAAGATTAAAGAATTCAGTTCCAGACTTGAATGCAGTTTAATTTCAGAACTAAAATCCAAATGGTTAGTGTAACACTGTGTACCTGCCCACAGATATTCCTTGAGTTCACATCCGCTGATTTCTCCAGTAACAGTTTGACAATCTAAACAGATAATTGAGTTTTTAAAGTATTGATTATCATGCCTAAATAAAAATAAATATCAAAATCTGAAAGTTGAGGGGTTCTTATTGATATTACTTAATTTCAAAAACAATCACTCTTAATATCCTTGAATATCTAAAAATGAGTGCACTTATGTTCCTTATCAAGCTACAGTCTTTTCACCACTACTTTAATCAGCTTCCTTCATCTCTCTCTAAAATTTCAAATTGTCTTAGCATGAAGTGTCATTTCAAAGATATGCCAGGTACAAGAAAAAGACAAGCGCATTATCTATATTGGACCAAGTTATTTGAACATTTCAAATTGGGGCTTTTGACTTGTCAGACACTTGAGACACTTTCAAGTCATAATGTCATCACCATTACATATCTAGCTTTGGCACTTTTCGATGATTTTTTTTTCTTTTTTTAGTTCTAACTTCTAACACATAAATCAGCAACAACCTTATCTAAGTTTGTCAACTTAAAAAGAATAGATCCTGCTGATCATTCATTATATCCATGCGGCAAAACAAATTTATACATACAATAGGATAAAGATGTGGCCTTGTGTCCAACTTTTACAAGATTCTCATGTCAGATTCTTCTAGACACTTGGACTTGATACTTATGCCATGTACCCAGATAACATCACTGCTGGATCCTTTGTAAATTTATTTATACTCTTTTATATTTCTCCATCTCACTGTCCACTTTATAGACCCACTAACTAAGAGAAAGATAAAGAGTTTTATTTTTTATTTTGTCGGTTATTCAGCTATGTTCTGTTTTTCTGTTCCTTTTATTGTTGGAGGCAATATGTTTGATGGATTTCCACTCCCTTTTACCTTGAAATTGATTGTACATTGCCTGGTTCTGATTATCTATTTGAGTGGGTTCAATGACCTTGGCACCGGTTGGTATGTTGCTGTACCGGACATACTATACCAAGGTACTGTATTGATATCGGTATAGGAAGCGTATCTACACTCATCACAGGTGTTGTTCCTGGCGTTCTTAGAATTTTATAACTACTCCTTGGTACGAACGGCATCGATCTATGACTCAATAAAAGTCGCTCGAACATGACAGCTGGAATCTCTTCTTCTTGGATTTTAGCTGATTATTTGTTTGCTTGTTTCGAGCTTTCGTTCATACTGAGATTAGTAAAGTATAAACACATCTCAAAATTGAAAGAAAAGAGAAGGAGAGGACTGCACCTCCGTGTGGCCGTTGGCAGCGGCTAAGTGAAGGGAAGAGTTGAGGCTGCCGAAGGTGGAGTACTTGGCGAGGCCGGGATTCAACTCCAGCAGCCTCCGATCTTCCTCCAAATCCCCGTCCCTCGCCGCCGTCGCCAGCCGCTCCCCGGAGACGGAGCACCACAATGAGTTCCCCATTGATTCTTGGAAAGAAAGAGAGGCAAAGAAAGAACCAAGAATCTCTTTCAGCCTTCTCTTGATTCGTTGTGTCCATTCTTTTTCTTTATAATAAGAAGCATCTTTGATGATTGGGGCCCTCAATGAACTCACCCAGGGAGGGAAAGGAATCTGTGGAGCCAATGAGGGGAGAGAGAGGGAGGGAGACGGCAAGCGTTCCATTCTGTAAGTTGGCTGGTGGTTGCCTTCACGGAATCTCTTGCTCGCTTGCTACCTCTTCTACTCTCATTGGAGCAACTCTTGTAGCTGTGGTCCCAGCCGTCGCTCTCCTGCGCCTTCTGCTTGAAGGCTTGCACGAATGCGAATGGTGGTGCACTTGTTTTCGTTGCGTGACGACAAGCAGGCCCACGTCTGCACCGGTGTTGTTAATTGTTATACGTGTTTCGATGGCAATTTTCGCAGTTTGGCCGTTTACCAATCAATACTATTAAAATGGATCAAAAAATTCTCAGTTTAAATAGCTTAAGAGTAATAATTTTTTTTAATAATTAAATAGATAAATAGTTTGAAAACCATATTCTTCGCTCTATTATTTTTTAATTAATAAATATTTAAATTTTAAATATATATATATATATATTAAAAATTTAAAATTTAAAATTAAATAATATATATATATATATATATATATATATATATATATATATATATATATATATATTATATATATATATACTAAATAAGTTTAAATTTATT
Organism: Calamus simplicifolius; assembly: GCA_900491605.1. Taxonomy (NCBI): domain Eukaryota; kingdom Viridiplantae; phylum Streptophyta; class Magnoliopsida; order Arecales; family Arecaceae; genus Calamus; species Calamus simplicifolius. Next base: position 541,806 of record UESW01004268.1, read on the forward strand.
AGACTCTTGCTCTTCCTTCTTTCATGCAGCTATCTTTTTTCTTTTTTCACGCAGTTATCTCTTGTTTTTCCTTTGGATCTTCATCTTATTCTTAAATATTTTATTTTTTTAATTTTAATAAATTATAAATTTAATAAAATAATTTTATTTATTTATATAAACGGACAAACGGGTATCCGTTTACCGATCAGGTATCCTCGTCCCCGTCCCGTTAACTATAACGGCTTAACAAGGCGAAGATCGAAAACATTTTTTCTAACGGGGACAGAGACCGGTATAAGCCATCCCGAACCATCTCCAGATCATTGCCATCCTTATGTCTTATCAAAAGGTTTTTGGCTGACATGATACATTTATTTATTCTAAAAGGTTAATATAATATCAAGTGAAAATATACATTCTCCGATTAAAAGCAGCAACTGACCAACCATTAATATTCCTTTTAACAACTCATACATGTTTGTTTAGTGAAATTATTGCTAATATGTAGCTTTTTAAGCAGAGAATCGATGGTATACATGCAGTGAACTACACTTAAATTTTTACTGATCTTGCTAAACAAATTGAAGAGGATCCACGCATGCTCTTTCCCTACTAATTTTGTTTCGTGTGCATCCTTTCTCATTTTGCTAATGATTCTTCTACATTCGGTGCTCGAAGAAAAAGTCAGTTAAGGTGCAAACTCCTAGAGTTGAGAGGGGACATTTCGAAAAGATAAATTAAAGAAAGTCATTGGCATTTCATGAAGAATTCAACGACAAAAGTAATAATTAGCAAGTTGAAACTAGGTTGGGTCAAATATAGTTGAGCCTTGAAATTTAGGTAGGGGAGTTGGGTGATCTGCGCATGGGTCCAGTCCATGCATCTGAATCCTCTCATGTGTCGCTACCACATAATCAAGATCAACTATATGTTTTAATGTTAATGCATGAGGAAAATAAGAAAGCACATTAAAGATAAGCTAAACAATCACAAAAGAGAATAGGACCAAGGAGGAAGGATATTTCTCAATAGCTTTGGTTTGTCACCAAAAGAGGATAGGTTTTGATGCAACAGTAGAATTGCTCTATTATGACTAGAAACCAAGATGTTATGGGTTCAAAGCATGGCAACAGTATTCCAGTTTGTGAGGATAAAATTGGATGCATCTTGATGAGGGATAAAATCATCGTTGCATTATTGACCACTCACATGGGCGATGGGGTCGCGTCCAATCCAAACATCCTGCTGGTCAGCTGGCATAACATCCAAGCGCGAAGCCAAATCACCTTTGGCGAAGTCGGGTCACCATGACAACCCGACCATCTTTATGCTTCGGCCATCTAAGCCGAGTCATTCCTCGGTAACCCGAGCTATCCTTATTCCTCAATAACCCGAGCTATCCTTATACCTCGGTAGCTTAAGCTATTCCTCGGCCGTTCGAGCCGAGCCATCTTATACCTCGAAAAACCAGGTTATTCCTTGGCCAAACCAAATCGAGATATTCAAAATACCTCTGCGGAATCCGGCACAGAAAGTTTGAATCCACTATAGCTGAATAAGATTACAGGCGGCAAATCATGCTCAAAAGTAGCCTAGGATCTGCAAGAGTGGCCTAGGTCTGTGTGATCATTGAGCCTCAGGGCATCAACTAGCTTTCCCAGCCGTCGATCCTCTAACTGACAAGATACGGATCCCACTGGCCTCATAACAAACTTGATTTAAATCCTAACAATTTTCAGACCCCATCCAGGGCACGTCCAAGGAATCAGGTGATCACCTATAAATACCACAACCTTCCAACCTCTTAAGTACGCGCAAAAACTCTGAGACAACCCCTTACACATTCATTTTTTCACTTACTGAATCTCATACTCTATACTCCATGAGAGCTCTCGCAAGAGCCCTGAGGAACATCTCCTCTGTAAGAATCTTCTCCTCACATCTGCTTGCTGTGAATCTCCACTGAGTTGGGCATCGGAGGGTCCTTCGCAGAGGGCAACCCCCCACAGCACCCTCTGTGTGCGGACTGTCTTGCAGGTTCCATCCCGAGGTGGCGAGATCGACGTCCAGATCAGGAGCCAGAGGCGCATTCGAGTCGGAGAATGGACACGGCAACAGATTGGCACTAGAGGAAGGGCCTCAAGTCTCATAAACTTGTAATCCAGATGACAAGACTCAAGAATCAGAGGAAACATCCTCCAATGGCCAATCAGAAGAGAGCCACATCTGAGGCTCAAGATCAGACTGCTTCTCAAAGGCCTAATCTGATTAGTGGGGCGGCACCACTGCTACCACCACCAGTTGAAACTCCATCGCCACCAGCAACGGCGGTGACCCTGGACCAGTTTGCCACTCTGGTTCAGCAAATCCAAGCATTAACCCAGTTGGTTCAGGGATTCCAGGTGATTCCTGGCCCTACTGTTCCTGCTTCTTAGCCTCACGAGGAGGCTGCTGCCCCTGCTCCGCTTGCGATCTCCTCTTCTGATCCGCCTGGAGCGTCGAATCGTGGTCACCAGCCTGCAAGGGCAAAGCCAGCGCTGTAGCGAGCTGGAGGGAAAAGCCCGCTCAGATCCAGGCGAGTTCGCTCCCCTTCCCCGGTGTCTTCCCAAGATTTGACACCACTGCCATCTTCTCCTCGCCCGATCCCTCATACTACTCTGAATGAAGGGATCAGGCAACAGATGCAAGAGATGCAGCGAGAATGGCGTCGGGAGTTAGACGCCGCCAAGCAAGCTCCTCCATCCCAGCCGAAAGCGGAGTAGGACATCCTCTTCTCCAAGAGGATCATGAGGAAAGTGATTCCCCCTCATGTTAAGCTTCCCGCCATTGAGTCGTACCATGGATCCACCAATCCCGATGATCACCTGAGCAGCTTCAGGTCCATCATGATGTTCCATGAAGCCTCGGATGTGATCCTCTGTCGTGCCTTCCCCTCCACTCCAAGGGGATTTGCCCAAACCTGGTTCAACAGCTTGAAACTAGGTTCCGTTGATTCTTTTGACGACCTGAGCTGTCTGCTTATCAGCCAGTTCGTCAGCAGCCGTCGCCAGCGACGGAGATCTGATTCCCTCTCCGAGGTCAAGCAGAGAGAGGGGGAATCGCTGAAGAGTTATCTTGGCCGCTTCAACACGGTCCTCCTAGAAGTCGACCACCTCAATCATGAGGTGGCAATGTCCGCCATGGCCAGAGGAGTATCCAAGGAGGGAGACTTTTATCTAGCACTGGAGGTTAATTACCCGAAGAGCCTTTCGGACATGATGTCCTTGGCGGACAAGTACGCCAGGGTGGAAGAATCGAGGAGGTCAGCCCAGGCCGAGCAAATGAAGAAGAATGAGGCAAAGGGCTCGGACATGCAGCAAGCCCTCCGCCGCGCTAGCTCGCCTCGCCACCGCAGAGCTCCTCCGCCGTCACCTCAAGACCAAACTCGGAGTCCGACCCGAAGGTTCGACCACTATACTCCCCTCACCGCACCAAGAGCTCAGATCCTGATGAAGATCGAGCGTCAACTTCCTCGGCCCCCTCATCTTCAAGGCAACGGAGCCTGAAGGGACCCGGCCAAGTACTGCCGCTTTACCAAGACTACGGGCATGACACCGAGGACTGTTGGTAGCTCAAAAATGAGATTGAGTAGCTAATCCAGCGAGGCAGATTGAACCAGTTTAGGGGCCCCCCTGAGCCGATTAATGAAGAGAATCATCAACCTGAACCTCGCCAACTCCAGCCACCAAATCCTCCAGTTATCGATAATATCAATGTGATAACGGTAGTCGGATCCCCATCCTCTTGGCCAGGCAAGAAGGAGAACCCATCGAAGAGAGCTAGAATCGATGAGCTCGCCTTATGATGAAGATCTCGAGGAGGCGTAGTACCCCCACAGTGATGCTCTGGTTATGTCTTTAAACATGAACAATTATAATGTACACCATATTTTAGTTGATAGTAGAAGCTCTGTTAATATTTTTCGATGCCTTTGTGAGACTAAAAATTCCGGGTAGAAAGCCTCCAACCGGTGGAGTCCACCCTAGCGGGCTTTACAGGTGACTCCATAACCCCAAAGGAGTCATCACTCTGTCAGTCCGAGCAGGCATCTGGCCCCGTGTGGCTACCGTGTTCATGGATTTCCTCATGACCAAGCTCAGATCCCCCCTATAGCGCCATCCTCGGCAGACCGGGGCAAAAGAAATTTTTATTTGTTGCCATTGATTATTTTACTGAGTAGGTTGGGGCTGAAGCAGTAGCTCAGATAACCGAAGCCCGTGCCAAAGACTCTGCCTAGAAATCCATCATCTGTCGCTTCGGTCTTCCCCACACCATCATCACTGACAACGGAAAGCTGTTCGATAACCCTAAGTTTCGAGAGTTCTACAAAGATCACAGCATTCCCCATCGTCTGACCTCAGTCGGACATCCTCAAGCTAACAGGGAGGCCGAGGTAATGAACCAAACTCTCTTGCAGGAAATTAAAGCTCGGCTCGACCAAGCGTGAGGCAGTGGATGGAGGAGCACCATCATGTGTTATGGGCATACTGAGCCACTGAAAGGGCTCCCACGGGCCAAACTCCATTCAAGATGGCTTTCAGCACAGAGGCCATTATCCCCGTGGACGTCGAGCTCCCTTCCCCTCGCATCGAAGGCTACTCGGAAGAATCTAATGATGAACAACTCCGAACCAATCTAGACTTAATAGATGAAGTCAGAGAGAAAGCCCGAATCCGAATGGCAGCCTACCAGCAAAGAACAGCCCGCTACCATTCAACCAGAGCCAAAGGGAAGTTTTTCTCCCAGGTGATCTAATACTTCGGAAGGCATCCATCTCAAAGCCACTGGAGCAAGGAAAGTTGTCCCCTAATTAGGAGGGTCCTTATCAAATTACGGAGGTAATCAGACCCGGCACCTATAAGCTCCAAGATCTAAATGGAAAATCTATTCCCGGATGTGGAACTCGGATAATCTCCGTGCATACCATCAATAAAAGTATGCTCTCACTAAACTCATTTTTGTTCATTGAATTAAAATTAGTTTTCGAAGGCGTGCAAAATTTTTATAACTCTCCTTGAAAGCTGCAATGAGAAGCAGGCCATATAATCCTTGGCTGGGCCAAGCGATCTCCGTACCTTGGTAGCGCTAAGTAAAATATAATCTTTATAATCCTCGGCTGGGCTGAGCGATCTCCGTACCTTGGCAGCACCAAGTAAAATATAATCTTTATAATCCTCGGCTAGGCCAAGCGATCTCTGTACCTTGGCAGCATCAAGTAAAATATAATCTTTATAATCCTCAGCTGGGCCGAGCGATCTCCGTACCTTGGCAGCGCCAAGTAAAATATAATTTTATAATCCTTGGCTAGGCCGAGCAATCTTCATATCTTAGCAGCGCCAAGTAAAATATAATCTTTATAATCCTCGGCTGGGCCGAGCGATCTCCGTACCTTGGCAGCGCCAAGTAAAATATAATCTTTAAAATCCTTAGCTGAGCCGAGCAATCTCCGTACCTTGGCAGCACCAAGTAAAATATTATCTGAAGCCTCAATAACATCGAGTAATTTATTATTTGAAGCCTCAGCAACACCGAGTGATTTATTATCTGAAGCCTCGGCAACATCGAGGGATTTATTATCTGAAGCCTTGGCAACACAGAGTGATTTATTATCTGAAGCCTTGGCAACATCGAGGGATTTATTATCTGAAGCCTCGGCGACACCGAGGGATTTATTATCTGAAGCCTCGGCGACACCGAGTGATTTATTATCTGAAACCTCGGCAACACCGAGGGATTTATTATCTGAAGCCTCGGCAATAATGAGTGATTTATTATCTGATGCCTCGGCGACACCAAGTGATTTATCATCTGAAGCCTCGGCAACACCGAGTGATTTATCACCTGAAACCTCGGCAACACCGAGTGATGTATTTTTGGAAGCCTCGGACGAAACGAGTAGTCTATCAAACACTCTGACGTGACTAAGACGTCCTATTATGCTTTGTCAGAGGTTAGTGACTTTTCTCTGCTTAACAGCAGGGCTATGCAACCTATTTCTTCTCAAAGAAATACGTACATCATTCCTTAAATAGGATCATGTCTACTGCATGAGTCCGTAGGATCGCCCAAGCCTTTCTCTAACCTACACAGAAATAAACACTTCCTCCACAGAGGATCGAATGACATGTTAATGAAAGCAAAGTAGCAAAAATGCTGCTGGATTTGTGGCTTAGGCTACGGGCCGGAAAGCACAAAACGAGAGCGGCAACTCTAAGCACAATCACATCAGAAAAGAAATAGATGATGAAAGAAGAAAGAGTAGAAAACTTTCTTTATTAATGAAAGGATTACAACGTCTTGAGAGGCATTACAAGTGCATCATAGCACAGGGAATACAAATAAGATCAAAGCTCGGCTGAGCAGCTTCGGTCGCTGACAATGTCTTTACATCCGACCCTAGAAATCAGAAAAATCAGTCAGGCTCTGTTGAGCCACTTGTCAATCCTAAAGAACAAAGCAAGCCATCAATGAATCCCTCGGATGAATACGTGGAGGGATCATAACCAGGCCAAGGGCCCATGGATGCTTATACCGATGGAGCACCCCCCTAAGTGGGATTCTAGTCTGCTAGCCACTGCCTAAGCACATAGGCATGGAACCAGCAGACCCACACATCCCTCCTCCCTTCTCACATGGCAAAAGATTCCTCAGACGAATGAACTGAGGAATTCAAGCTGAGGAAGGAGGCAAAATTCACATAAGCCATGAGGGGTACGTATGTCGTGTATTTCCTATGATCCCCATGGCAAGTGACAAAGGATACACAGGAAGCGCATACGTGCGCTCCCTATATAACTTCTGCGGGCCTCCCGTGCACTCTCTATATGACCTCCAAGAGTTCCTCCCTTGAGGACTGCTTACTCTTCAGCAGCTTCTCCATCACCCCAGCTATCTAGGGCGAACCAACCCTCAAAAGGAAATCTCAGACTTTCCACTCTCAACCTCAATGAAACAGATGCCATGGAAACTCTTACAACTCATAGAAAGGGAAGGCCTTGGGAGATAGCCTAGCATGGCCTGCGCTCCCCATTTTATAGTCAAATAGACCGGGAGCAGCCATTAAAGCAGAAAGCCTCGGGATTCAAAATGCCTTGGCCACATTACCACATGGCGGTTCAGGATAAGAGAACGCATTTCAAAGCGCACCAAATGAATTTCCCAGGCCATGACGCATGACAAAAGATTTCCCTCTGATCTCGAATCAAGAGCCTTAAATGCAGGAAATTGTCCGCCGATCCTTGAGATATGGGCAGGCCTAGGAAATTGCCTTATGAAAACGATGTCATCCAATGGCGATCGAGTGCTTATCGTGAACATTAAAAAGACCTGTGTTGGAATAGGCCAACGGGATAAATACCTTACGTAAAAAACAAAGCGTTTTCAGTGAATTACAGATCCGCCTTGGCAGAAAATGAGACAACTTTACATAGACCGGACTACCCGCCAAGTCTTGGCTGAAGTACTCATGCAGTTTTTGGTCACCTTGCGCCGAACCATTTTATGCCTCGGCCAAACAAGCCAATTTCTTACTTCGGATAAACCGAACTATTCGCCTAACCTCGACCTCGACTTCCTTAAGCTCAAACCTATCTTACACCAACAAAGCAAATCGGTCCAGCTCTGAATAAGCAGGATGCTCAATTCAAAGAAAATATATCGACCTAAGAGCACAAATTGATTTGCTTGTCATCGAGAAAAATTTGTGACAAAAAGATCATCCAAAAAAGGCAAACAAGTAGAGACAAAAGATCTATTCATTAAAGTCTCAGCCAGATTACAAATATGGGAGGCAAGAAATACACGAACAACCCTTAAGAATCAGGGTCTGGGTCCGTCCCCAGAACCTCTTTAACAATATCCGAAGGGGCTTGACTCGCTTCACCCACTTCAAATGCCAAAGGAAGAGCTTCAGGTACCTCGGCAGCAGACTGAGGACATTCTTCGGAAGCCACGGCCTCACTGGGGCCCAAAATAGTGTCAAGGTCGACGTCTGAAATATCCTCATACTCGGCTTCTTCGGCCTCCGGAGTGCAGGCATCAAAATGTTTGGCATCCAAAAAAGATAAATCCCATTTGGGATGCGCCTGAGAGATCCTCACTCGAGTCTCCTCTTTGCCGAACCAAAAATGCATCGGCACAAGCCCCTCTACGTTCTTTAGAGAATTGCACAGAATTTTTATACTCCTCCACAGCCGAAGTAAGCTGGTTTTGGAGTTCGAGGTTCATTCGATGACTAGTGGATAACTCCGTCCTTAAATATTTAAATTGCTCCTGTGTCTCGAGCCCAATTCTATCCATCTACAAAAAATCATAGTGTTTGAGCTCACGAGCAAAAGAAAAACACTGAAAACGAAAAAAGAGGAAGACGCCGTACCTCTTCCTCTCGTCGAGCCATTTTAGCGCTCAGCTCTTGAATCTTTTCCAAGGCCTTCAATTTGGCCACCTTATTTTGGTGAAGACCCTCCTTGAGGTCATTAATTCGGGGCTGCTTGTCCCCAGCTTCCTGCCAAGATTGATCGAGATCGTCGGTGAGCCGAGCAATCTGCTCATTTTGCCATTTCAACCAGTTCTCCATATCGATAAATTCCTTATTTAAACCAGCAAGCTGATCCCGCTGCCGTCGGCACTTGTGCTCCTCCTCTTCAAGCTTCCTGCTCCAAATATTCTTCTCCTCGACATGACTAGCCCTCAGCTGGCCCCACCTCTTATCAAAATGCTGCTGCATAGCATTAACTTTGTCGTCATCTTTAGCCTTGATCTGGGACAACTTCAGGCAGGCCTTATCTGATTGTTTGCGAAAACCCTGGAGCTCTTTGACCTAAATCTCTAATCGAGAGGCCCTTTCGGCTGCGAGTCGGTAAGACTCGCTCACCCTCTCGAGATTTGCCCTAGCGGATGCCAGAGCCCTAGAAAGCTGGCTGGTCGAATCCACTCTCGCCCGAAGGTCGGCCGCCTCCTTTCTGGCCTGGGCACAAGCCCTAGTGGCCAAATTCAAGCGCTAAGTCAGTGCCCTTGTGACCAAAGCATTCTATGAGAAAAATGCTAGTAAGAAACCATGGCCCAACTGACCAGTCAGGAATTACAACCACGGAACAATAACTTACCCTGAAGATGTAATTTGAAGCCATTGTCATGAGAGTAGCATTATTGATTTCTGGTAGAAGGAAAACATCCTTCGGCGCCCCGAGCCAACCGAAGGCTGCCTCAATGATATCCTCAGCAACGGGCTTGCCTGTCGAGGAGCTCCCCCTGGCGCGCAAAACAGATTTCATCAAGGTAGTGAGCATATCGTCCACCTCCGGGCTGTGGACAAAGGAGCTCATGGCTAAGGAACTATTCCGAGGAGCTTCGGCCCGAGAAACCATCCACTCGGCCTCCTCTATCAGGACTCTAACCTGCGAGGCCTCGAATGCTTCGGCCCCAACCGAAGGACCCTCGGCCCGAACGTCCCCTTTATTCAATGCTTCTTCTTCTTCTTCTTCTTCTACTGGTGCATCAACCTTTTCCGCAGCATCCTCGGGAACCACGGGAGAGGGATCCTCAGCAGGGGGAACCACGAACTCCACCAGCCTCTCAACGGGCGGCTCCACTTGAGCTTCGGCAGCCACCACTACCTCTTCGGACCCCTCCGCCTGAGCAAGGGTCTCTTCCATACGCCGTGGACTCTCCATCACCGGTAGCTAAAGGACATCTGGTGGAGGGATAGCTGGACGTACCAGCAACATCTCCTCGGTGTTGTCTGATATGACCACTATTTGGAGGGGGGAACCTCGATGACTTTCTCTGATCTTCCCCCAATGGCTTCCTCTGCTATCTCGCCTCCCTTCGGCAGGAAGGGCTTATCAGTCACAACTAGTGTTTCCACTTCCTCCTCTCTGAGGCTGATGAGCGGCGGTCGACACCGTCTTTTCTAAGCTCCTTTAAGCGAGACCCGGAAGGGCGACCCTCTTCTTGGACCCATGTTTATCCATAGAGCCGGAGCCGCTGTTGCGCTTGCTCAGCTCCCTCATTTGACCCGCAAATGTGGACCTCTCGGCTGAAAACACAACAGATGTTCAGTTAAACAGTGGCAAGATTACACGAACATACCGACCGTTAGAGCAAAAACTCATCCTGGGGGTCGACAGAGCTAAGCCCGGCGGCAAAAAAGGCATCCTCCGCTAACAAGGTGCTGGCAGAGACCTTTTGACTTATGCGAAGGATAGCCAGATCCCTCTTCTCCTGCTTGCTCAACTCCAAATGCGCCTCCGAATCCTTTACATAACTGGCCCATCATCTCAGAAAATTCGAGCCGATGTTTCCTTCGGCAATGAGAAATCGGGACTTCCATCCCTTTATCGAAGAAGGGTTATCTGAAATCATCTTTAATGACTTCCGGAGGCCGATATAGGGCCACTCAGAGCTCCTCCTAGAAACCAGGTTGTAGCAAACTCGAAATAAGGGAAGAGTCGCAGTCGCCCCAGCGTGACTGCACAACGAAATGAACCCGATGAGATTACGCCAGCTATTCGGAGCCACCATCATTGGGCATATGTTGTAAAACCTCATCACCTCTTGTATCAATGGGTGAAGAGGGAATCGAAGACCTGCCCTCAAGCTCTCCTCGTAGAAGAAGACCCCCTGATTCAACTCAGTTGAAACCCAATGCTCGGTCCTAGGCATCCATAAGGCTACATCCCCAGGAACTCTGTAATGGCGATGGATCCTGTCCAGATTGTCTAAGGTTATCTCAGAAGCAACATCGCTTGGACCACTCATATTGGCTAAATGGGGGGGTGAGACGCGAACAGGCAAGCAAGGGCTCATAGATGGAATAGAAAACCTCTGCGATAGGGACAAAGGGGTGTTGCAGAAGAAGCGCCGCCGCAACCCTCTTTAAATAAGCGCTTTAGCACTACAAGAGAACAAAATATAGCGACACCCAAATGCGTCGCTAAACATGCTATTGCAACACATTAGCGACGCAATGACGGCATCGCTACGATGATCGTCGCAATATCAATTTGTTGCAATTGCGTCGCTTAACAGCGACTCTCTGTGACGCACTAAATGCGTTGCAATATTGTGACGCATCCCAAATGCATCGCTAATTTTAAAACTAATAATTAATATTTAATAATATTATTAAATATTGCGATGCATTCAATTGCATCGCAATATTACGATGCATTTAGTTGCGTCGCAATATTTAATAATAATTTTAGATATATTAGCGATGCAATTTGAGTCGCTAATGCATTGCTAATTAAATTTTTTTTAAAATATTGCGACGCCAGGTCATTGCGTTGCAATATTTAATAATAATATTTTAGATATATTAGCGATGCAATTTGAGTCGCTAATGCGTCGCTAATTAATTTTTTTTAAAATATTGCGACGTCAGGTTATTGCATCATAATATTTAATAATAATATTTTAAAAATATTAGCGATGCAATTTCAATCGCTAATGCATCGCTAATTAATTTTTTTTAAAAAAATAAAATTTTAAAAATTAAAATGGTTAATACAATTTCATTACATTTAAATATTGATCGAAACATTCATAGCTCATATTGATCCAAACATTCATCATTCAATTTTTAAAAATAATTAATATATTAAAATTTTGAAGTTTTCATGTACAAAATATAAAAAGTAAAGAAAAAAATACATCAAGAATCGGCACGATCACGTGGAGGCTGGAAACCCTGCGACATGCGGCTAACCATATCCTGCATCTGACGCATCTGCTCTCGCATGTCTGCAAGCTCCTGCTGAAGGCCTCCCGCATGCTGCTCGAATTCGTGCTCAACCTCCTGTCGAACCTCCTACCGAACGTCCTGTCGAACCTCCTGACTAACCTCCTCCGTGATAGATCTCTGAATGTCATCTAAACGCTCGGCAGGAATATCGCCAGAATATCGCGAGCTGGAGGCCTAATGGGGAAAATATGCAGAAGCTCTAGTGCCCAGACCATAGACCCTGCGGTCTCGCGGCTGGGCACCAACAGCCTCCAAAAACACACGTCGACTCTCCTCTGCTGAGAGTTCGACGGGCGTCCCCCCATCAGTGGAGTCGACCTGCGATGCCTGGGAGTGAAGCTCCTCGACTCGTGTCTTTGAATTATAAAATCAACAATAAATGAATCAATAAATTTCTCTAAATAAAATTTTAGAAATTAAATAGATAAAACATAAAGCTAATTTCTTACCGCAACCTCCCGTGATCGTGTATCGATCCAGGAACCGTCCCTCCTGGTGTGTGTCGCCCTGAATAGATGAAACTCATCATGTTCTCCGCCCTCCTGCTCAGACTATAACAACATAAAAATTGATATTAAAGTAAGTATTTGTAAATAACTAAATTAGTAATTAAATTATTTATGTTTTCTTACCATACGACGTCTGTGCTCCTGAATCGAAATGGAGCCCAAAGTGTGGTGGGAGAGACCCATGCCAGGACCGCCCCTCTCAGATCGGCGGTTCGTACTGGCTGATGCGGACCTCCTACGCCAGCCATCAGACTGCCAGACCTGCTGCCACTCATGCCAATACCCTTTGGCACATGTGCAGGACGGTGACCCGATGACCTCCAACGATGAAGCATGTCAGAGTATTGGCGTCCCGTAAGAGCTTCCCATGCTGCCCTAATGGCACATGGCTAGCAGGGTCCCATGTAAACTTTTTCTGCATTAAAATAAACAGTTAGTTTCAGAATTTATTAAGATTAAGAAATTTTATATCAGTGATAAATTGTATTTAATAAGTTTACCCGAAACTCTGAAAAATAAAACTCCATCGTGGCTGCAGATACGTGGCGCCAATCGTAGCCACTGGGATCCACACGCCTCTGAAATATGGAGCTGATGTGGCTCGATACATGATGCTGCTCAATAAATCTATTAAAAAAATGCATGTTTATAAGTAATTGACTTAAAAATATAACGTATATTTTTAATTAGTATATACTTATAGCCCATGAGTATCCAGTCGAAGTACGGTGCGGCCGATGGTGGAAGAACTCTCAAAGGTCTGTGCCGATCGGCTGGATGATAATAGCAATGCAGGATTACCGCCGACTGCTGGTGAGATCGGAGGCTGTGTGATGTGTGGAGATTGAAACTCTCCATCTCCAAAGTTCATGTGATCAGATGCTGCAGGGCTACGTCCCTGCTCACTCCGTCCGTCGTCGGTAGATCTACCTCAGCCCATCAAACTGAAAATACTAAAGATTCATGAACATAATTATGATTAATGATTGAATATGTAAAAATATAACATTTATAAAAATAAATTAAATTTAAAAAAACCTCTATGTTTAGTTGGTTTCATTTGTTTCGTGAAATCTTGGTTCAACATCCGATGCCGTATCGGACTGCAATTCAGTTTCATTATCATCAGAAGGAAACCGAACATTTGCATCCGCTATTTCTTGGACATCACCATTTGGATCTCTAAGTGATGTTTCAGGAGCCCTTGTGTCGTCCTCAATTGCATGCATTTCCATCTCATCCTCTTGAAATGCAGGGCACTCAGCTGATTGACTTGATGAACTCTCGTCTAATACAATTGTTGAACATGGGACGATTTTAGAAACAGCCCACCAATCTCGCTTGTCGTTGCGCAAACTTGGATATCCGCAGTAAAACACTTGCTAAGCTTGGGATGCAAGGATGAATGGTTCATATTTTTGCAATCTTCGTCGATGGTTCACTTCAACTAAATTGTAGTCGTTGTGAACCCTTTTGCCCATAGGAACTGTCAGATCGAACCAATCGCAATGAAACAATACGGTTCGTTTCATAGGCCAACCGGGATATTCAACTTCAACCACCTCTACTAACTTTCCGTAATAATCCTGTATATTTGCTCCAACACTTTCTCCTTTAACACACACTTCTCAATTCTGCGTGCCTCTTGAAGCTGCTAATCGTTCAATCTGAAATTTGTATCCATTAATAAAATAGCCAGTAGAGGTTGTTACGATCTTCAATGGCCATTGCGATAGACATTTAATGAAAATATTGTCGGTTGTGGACCATGGACCATGGACCGTTTACCTATAAATTAATAAGCTATTCACAACCAATTCAAAAAATAAAAGCCATGATTCAAATTGATTAAGTGATACTACTCATAAATTCATAAAACCAGTAAGCGAACTCTGTTTCTAACTTCTGCCGAATTGCAACTTGATTGATGTCGGAATTCATCTGTCATTGACTATCACAGTACATCCTTATGGGATGATAATGATTAAAACTTATGTTAGCAATTAAATATTATGGTATATTGTAATTTAAATTAGAAGTTTCAATTAAGCATTGAAGTATACACTTACTTAATATATGGATCGACTTCTCTACAGTTCATTAGGATGTAATAATGTGCTGCATTATACTCCATATCGCTAAGATTTCTTGACTTCTGCCCCCCCAAATGAATGGCCGATACCTTTAAAAATTGATATTCTACCATCATCAGGTTCTCCTTCGTCGACACATACGTCATCGTTACGACCAAGATTTTGGCTCCTTGTGTGGATGTGACCCTCAAAGTAATACGAGGCAAAAGCTAAAACTTCTTCGACCAAGTGTGCATTGCTTATAGAACCTTCAACCCTTGCCTTATTACGTACATTATTTTTTAACTTCTTAAGGTACCTATATGTAAAGTTGAGACAAAAAATTAACCAATTTTCTCGCAATGAAATAATATTTGAAATGTCAACATGTCTTAATGATGTACATATTTACCTCTCAAAAGGATACATCCAGCGATACTGCACGGGACCAGCTATGCTCGCTTCGTATGGCAAGTGAACCGATAAATGCTCCATTGAGCAAAAAAACTGGGAGGAAATATTCGCTCCAGCTTGCATAAAATAATTGGAATTTCCTCCTCAAGCCTTGCCATGGATGCAGAAGTAATAACTGTGGCAGACAACTCCTTGAAGAACAAGCTGAGCTCTGTCAATGCCTTCCAGACATGTTGCGGAAGCAAGTCACGAAAAGCTATAGGCAATAATCATTGCATGAAAACATGGCAGTCGTGACTCTTCATGCCGAACAACTTGAGCTTATGCATGTCCACACACCTACCGATATTTGAGGCATAACCATCTAGAAATTTTAACCCTCTAAGCCAGTTACATAAAACTTCTCGTGAATTTCTGTCAAGAGTGTAACAGGCTTTAGGATCCCGTCGGCACTCCTCCTCAAATCACATCTTCTGCAATACTGATTAAGTTCTTCTCTTGACTTTGCAGTATCTTTGGTTTTTCCTGAGATGTTTAGCACTGTGTTAAATATGTTATCGAAGAAATTTTTCTCGATATGCATAACATCCAAGTTGTGTCGGATGAGATTTGTGCTCCAATAAGGCAAATCCCAAAATATACTCTGCTTCTTCCAGTTATGTTCTTTACATATACGGCCATTTATTCTATCTGCATCTGTTCCCAAGCATACCTCAACCCCAAATGCTCTATAGTATCAAATATATCCGTGCCGGACATAATCGGTTTGGCGAATTTTGTGACTGCTTTGTTCTTCCGGAAGGCAATCAAGTTACGCATGTAAGGATGATTTGGGGGCAAGAACTTCCTATGATTATCAAACCATGACTGCTTACCACTCTTCTGCAATGTAAATGCATCCGAATCATACATGCAATGAGGGCATGCCAGACGTCCAGCAGTGCTCCAACCAGACAACATTGCATATGCCGGGAAGTCACTTATTGTCCACATCAAAGCAGCTCTCATGATGAAATTCTATTTCATAGAAATGTCGTAGGCTATGACTCATGTTTCCCATAACATTTTCAATTCGGCCACCAACGGTTGTAGGAAGACATCAATCTTTTCCTTTGCATTTGATGGTCCTGGAACCAAAACTGTTAAAAACATTGCAGTATCTTTCATACACTTCCATGGAGGAAGGTTATATACAGTCAGTATCATAGGCCAACATGAATACTGCTGCCCCGCTTGACCAAATAGTTGGAAGCCATCGGTACAAAGACCTAATCTCACATTCCTTATATCTTCAGCGAAATCAGGATGATTTTCATTGAAATGTTTCCAAGCTTTTGAATCTGATGGATGCCACATTTCATCCTCTTTAGATTCATGTTCGGCATGCCATCTCATATCAGCAGCTGTAGCCTCAGATATGTATAATCTTTGCAGGCGTGGGGTAAGAGGAAAGTAATGTATCCTCTTGTAAGGCACACTTTTCCTTCTACTTGTACTGGCTCCTCCTTCACTGTTTTTGTACCTCGATTGCCCACAAATCTTACACCATCTTAGCTCTAAGTCTTTACCCCAATATATCATACAATTGTTCAAGCAACATCGATCTTATTAACTGGGAGCCCAAGCCCACGCAACAACTTTTTTGTTGAGTAAAAACTATATGCTGCAACATTATCATTTGGCAAAATTTCTTTGATTAACCCAGCTACAGAATTGAACGCCTTTTCTGATAATCGATGTTCTGCCTTAATATTCAACAACCGAGCAGCCGTAGACAACTGGGAATGACCCTCACAATCAGGATATAATTCTTGATTTGCAGCATGCAACATATCATAAAATTGTTGTGCATCTGGATTTGGTTCTTCCATAAATGTATTCTGATTGAATTCATTACCCGATGCATTCATCACCATTTCTTCATATGTGTTTAAATTCACAAATGGTTCATCTTCGGGAATTGACACTTGTTGGCTTGTAACAGGTACCAAAATTTCCTTTGGTTCACCATGATAGTACCAAACATTGTAATCAGGAACAAACCCATTTTTACACAAATGCACCTTAATAGTTTAAACATCTCTGTAGGCTTTATTCTGACACCTGTGGAAGTTGCATGGGCACCTAATCCTAGGCCCATCCATCCATTCTGGTTGGCTACATGCAAATGCGATAAATTCTTCCAATCCATTCAGAAAATCTAGATTAAGCAAGCCATCTTTTATCCTTGCATACATCCATGAGCGAGCCCCGCTCATTTTTGACCGACTTATACAATTTCTGATAAACCATTAAAGGAAACCACAATATAAAACTATATTAGCATTAGTACATATATAACTAAATTATTTCTTTTACTCAACTAAGGTAAATAACAACTACTTAAATCATTTATAACTAAACCAATTTTCTTTTACACAACTACGGTCCCTACCCTGCAAGGCCGGGCCACGGTTACGAAAATTATTGTGCTAGCAAGGACTGAGGCACAGGTTCATGCCAGGCTAATGCTAGGGATTGGGTTCGGGCTGGGCCGCAATGCGGTCCGTTCAATCATCGGACTTCACAAGCAATCAAGTGTCCTAAATTAATTCCACCTTCACTCCATGTATAAAAGTGAGGCCCTATCCCATTCAAGAATATTTTTTGTGATATGTTATTCTGCTATTAATTATCATCGATGGTTTATGTTAAAATTTCAGCCGCATTTCCCCATATGTTCTCCTAAATGTGTGGCATATATGCTACACTAGGAGAACACATGAGCAAATACAAACCGCAATCTCAACCAACGATGATTAATAGCAGACTAACATATCGTAAAAAATATTCTCAAACTATCCACCAGGACAATTCAAGAATTTGCAAGACTAATTCTTACAAATTCTCAAACGGGTCTAAAGGTTATAGTGTTGTGATTAATAATATGGAAATCCGAAGACAATCGAACTTATGCTTGTTATTCATAAATTCTTGTCAATTATGCATATATAGGAATAGTGTTCTATATATATAGTCACTGACTTCTTAAGATTATTATGTCGAATATAAATATTTGTGAAGACTAAAATATAAATAATTGAAACTACTAATTTGTTGCTGAAAATTAAATAAAACTACAATAAGACTTTTATTCTAGCATTACATAATTTAATGCATCATTCAATTTGAAGCAGAATGTAAATAATCAAGACATAATAATTGTAAATAACTACAAATGCACAAATATTATTGTATAAACAGCTATAAAGAAATAAAATAGGCTTGGCAGCTTATTAAACCAACATGATGTATCATGCCAATTCTCTAAAGCCACATGTGAGAAACAGTCATGAAAATGAAAGGCACAACTCCTAATAATTGTCATTATTAGGCTACCAGCTGCCAATCTAATCTAGGCTTAACCTGATGCATGAAATCTTGACTGTGACTATAATATAAAAATTATGATTAATATCCTATTAGAGTGGAACCAGAATTAAATCATGTGATCTAGCCTAAATGAAACCCTAATTGTATCATGAGTAACAATTCTAGTGTTAGGCTTGCTTTTAATTTAAGAAATCGAGCTATTGGATAATAATATTTTTTTAAATTAAAATAATGATGATCATTAATAATCTAAATCATTGAATATGATGTTACTATTTTTTTTTAACAGTGGCCAGGCCACCGCCAGCCATGGCAGCGGCCATGGCCGTCGTCTCCGGCCACGGCCGCGGCCGAGGCCTGAGACAACGGCCATAGCCGCTGCTGTGGCCAGCGCCTCAGGGGTGGGGGAAAAACCCCACCCCAACCATTTTTTTTTAACGGTGGCCTGGCCATGCGGCCGTGGCCGAAGACGACGGCCATGGCCGCTGCCGTGGCTTGCGCCTCAGGGGTGGGGGAAAAACCCCACACCTACCATTTTTTTTAACGATGGCCTGGCCATCGTGGCCAGGCCACCGCCGGCCACGGCAGCGGCCGTGGCCGTCGTCTCCGGCTACGGTCGAGGCCTGAGACGATGGCCATGGCCAACGCCGTCAGCCGTGGCCGGCGCCTCAGGGGTGGGGGAAAAACCCCACCCCAAGCAATTTTTTTTTAACGGTGGCCTGGCCACCGTGGCCAGGCCACCGCCGGCCACGGCCGCTGCCGTGGCCTTAGTGAAACGGGAGGGCGAGGGGTTGGGGGAGGGGAGGGGGGGAGGGGGGGCCTACCTCGGTCTGTAGGGGATGCCGACAGTGGGGAGGGAGGCTGCCGCCGGTGGTTCCTAGCGCCGGGGGAGAGGGCGGGGGCAACGGAGGAGGGATGGCGGCGGTTAGGGTTAGAGGAGGAAGAAGAAGAGGATCGGGGGGGGCTGAGCACGATTGGGTTATATATTAGGGATTAGTGATGCATTTTTGCATCGCTAATCCCTCACTATTTTTTAAAATAATTTATTTTGGATTAGCGACACAATTTGCATCGCTAATACGTCGCAAATTTGGATTTTTTTATTATTTTCTATGAAAAGTAGCGACACAAATAATTGCATCCCTAATGAGTCGCTAATTTGGCGGCAATTTCCAGCGAGAAATTTTTTATTTTCTGGAAAAATGCGTTGCTAATACGTCACAATATTTTCATTTGTTAATTTTATTTCATAAATTTTATTTTTCTGAAAATAATTGCGATGCAAAAGTTTATGTCGCAATGTTTTATTTCTATTTTTTTTAAAAATATTTATTTATTTTAAAAATATTGCGATGCAATACATGTGTCGGAATTATAAAAATTAATTTTTCTTAATTTTCTGGTTTATTGTGTTGCTAATGCGTCGCTATTTAACATAATTTATTTTTTAAAAATATTGCGATGCCCTAATTACGTTGCAATAATTTTATTTGATAAATATATTTGATTTAAAACAATTTTTCTGAAAATAATTGCGACGCAATATGTGCATCGTAATAAAAAAATTAATTTATTTAAATTTTCTTGTTTATTGCGTCGCTAATGCGTCGCTATTTTAACATAATTTTTTTAAAAACAATTGCGATGCTACGACTTGCGTCGCAATAATTTTATTTGATAATTATATTTGATAAAAAATTATGTTTTCTGAAAATAATTGTGATGCAAACGGTTGCGTCACAATGTTTTATTTTTATATTTTTAAAATATTTATTTGTTTTAAAAATATTACGACGCAATACATGCGTCGCAATTTTAAAAATTAATTTTCTGGTTTATTGCGTCGCTAATGTATTGCTATTTAACATAATTTATTTTTAAAAATATTGTGACGCCCTGACTTGCATCGCAATAATTTTATTTGATAAATATATTTGATAAAAAATAATTTTTCTAAAAATAATTGTGACGCAAATGGTTGCGTCGTAATGTTTTATTTTTAATTTGTTTACAAAATTTATTTTTTTATAAACTATTACGACGCAATACGTGCATCGCAATATAAAAAATTAATTTACTTAAATTTCTTTATTTATTGCATCGCTAATGCGTCGCTATTTAACATAATTTATTTTTTTAAAACAATTATGACGCTTCGACTTGCGTTACAATAATTTTATTTGATAATTATTTTGATAATTATAATTAATAAAAATTATTTTTCAAGAAAATAGTTGCGATGCAAATGGTTGCATCGCAATGTTTTATTTTTAAATTTTTTTAACCAATTTTTTAAATTTTTTAAAACATTATTTTTACTGAAACTAATTGCGACCAATCTTGCACCATTGCAATCGATCCGACGGTTGGGATCAATCCAAGCCATGATCGATCGCGGTTGGTGACGATCGATCTTGCACCATTGCGATCGATCCGATCGGCGACGATCTATCGGTTGCGATCGATCCAAGCCATGATCAATCGTGGTCAACGATCACTGATCTCGTACCATCGCGATCGATCAGATTGGCGACGATCCGACGGTTGTGATCGATCCAAGCCATGATCGATCACGGTCGGCGACCACCGATCTCGCACCGTTGCGATCGATCCGATCGGCGATGATCCGATGGTAGCGATCGATCCAAGCCATGATCGATCGCGGTCGGCGACGACCAATCTCGCACCGTTGCGATCGATCTGATCGGCGATGATCCGATGATTGCGATCGATCCAAGCATGATCGATCGTGGTCAGCAACGACCGATCTCGCACCGTTACAATCGATCTGATCGGTTGCAATCGATCCAAGCCATGATCGATCCTGATCGGTGACGACCGATCTCGCACTGTTGCGATCGATCCAAGCCATGATCGATCCTGGTCGGCAATGACCGATCTTGCACCGTTGCGATCGATCCGATTGGCAATGATCCGATGGTTGCGATCGATCCAATCAAGCCATGATCAATCCCGGTTGGTGATGATCGATCTTGCACCGTTGCGATCGATCCAAGCCATGATTGATCCCGATCGGTGATGACCGATCTCGCACCATTGCGATCGATCCGATCAGCGACGATCCGATGATTGAGATCGATCCAAGCCATGATCGATCACGATTGGCGATGATCGATCTCGCACCGTTGCGATCGATCCGATCGGTTGCGATCGATCCAAGCCATGATCGATCCCGATCGGCGACGACCGATCTCGCATTGTTGCGATCGATCCAAGCCATGATCGATCCCAGTCGGCGACGACCAATCTCGCACTATTGCGATCAATCCGATTGGCAACGATCCGATGGTTGCGATCGATCCAATCAAGCCATGATCGATCCCGGTCGGTGATGATCGATCTCGCACCATTGCGATTGATCCAAGCCATGATCGATCCCGATCGGCGACGATCGATCTTGCACCGTTGTGATCGATCCGATCGGCGATGATCCGACAGTTGGGATTGATCCAAGCCATGATCGATCGCGGTCGACGACGACCGATCTCACACCATTGCGATCGATCCGATCGGCGACGATCCGACGGTTGCGATCGATCCAAGCCATGATCGATCCCGATTGGCGATGATCCAATGGTTGTGATTGATCCAATCAAGCCATGATCGATCCCGGTCGGCGACGACCGATCTCGCACCCTTGCGATCGATCGGATCGGCGACGATCCGACGGTTATGATCAATCCGATCGGCGACGACCGATCTCGCATGATTGCGATCGATCTGATCGGCAACGATCCGATGGTTGCGATCGATCCAAGCCATGATCGATCTCGATCAGCGACGATCGATCTCGCACCATTGCGATCGATCCGATCGGTGACGATCCGACGGTTGCGATCGATCCAAGCCATGATCGATCACGGTCGGCGATGACCGATCTTGCACCGTTGTGATCGATCCGATTGGCGACGATCCGACGGTTGCAATCGATCCAAGCCATGATCGATCGCGGTCGGCGACGACCGATCTCGCACCGTTGCGATCGTAATGTTTTATTTTTAATTTTTTTATCTTTTAATTATATTTTATAAAATTTAATTTTTTCAAAAACTCTGCGATGCATTTTTTGCGTCGCTAAATTAAAATTAATTTATTTAATTTTTTGATTTATTGCATCGCTAATGTGTCGCTATTTAACATAATTAAATTTTTAAAAATATTGCGATGCACCAAAATCATTGCAATATTTTTATTTCATATTTTTTTTAATTTTTTTCAAAAATTATTTTTTTTAAAATATTGCGACGCAATACTTGCATCGCTAAATAAAAAATTATTTTTTAAAATTTTTTGTTTTATTGCATCGCTATTGCGTCGCTATTTAATATAATTAATTTTTTTAAAAAAAAATTGCAACGCACTAGAGTGCGTTGCAATATTTTTATTTTACATTTTTATTTTATAATATTTTAAATAATTGCGACGCTATATTAAATTATTTTTTTAATTTTTGGTTTATTGTGTTTCTATTTAACATAATTAATTTTTTTTTAAACATTGCGATGCACTGTTTTGCATCGCAATATTTTTTTATAATTATATTTTATAAAAAACTAAATTTAAAATATTACGATGAATTCTTGCGTCGCTAAATTAAATTTTTAATTTTTTTAATTATCTGGTTTATTGAGTCGCGAATGCGTCGCTAATTAAGTCTCAATTTCTTGTTGTTGCGGAGGCATCGCAATGTGGTCGCAATTTAGCGATGCAATGATGCGTCGCTAAATTATCGTCGCTATTTCAATATTTTCTTGTAGTGAGAAAGAAAGCCTTAGACGCTAAAAATCCCAATGCAGGCGCTAGAAATAAAGGATAACCCGCCACGTGGAGCTTCCGCTATCATGGCTTGTTGGAAGTGAGGCATTTCCTCCTCAAGCTGCGGTAAAAAATGATGATCATTGCCCACCTTTTTGAATCCCCCAAATAAGATTGCTCCAGAATTCTACTCCTTATATCCAAAATTATACTTCGAACTAGAGAGTTGGGCGCATGTGATGAGGGGTAAAATCATCGTTGCATTATTGACTACTCACATTAGCGATGGGGTCGCGCCCAATCCAAACACCCTGCTGGCCAGCTGGCATAATATCCAAGCGACGAAGCCAAATCACCTTTGGCGATGTTGGGTCACCCTGACAACCTGACCACCTTTATGCTTCGGCCATCTGAGCCGAGTCATTCCTCGGTAACCCGAGCTATCCTTATTCCTTGGTAACCCGAGCTATCCTTATACCTCGGTAGCCTAAGCTAATCCTCGGCCGTCCGAGCCGAGCCATCTTATACCTCGAAAAACCAGTTTATTCCTCAGCCAAACGAAACCAAGATATTCAAAATACCTCTGCGGAATCCGGCGCAGAAAGTTCGAATCCACTATAGCTGAATAAGATTCTAGGCAGCAAATCATGCCCAAAAGTGTCCTAGGATTTGCAAAAGTGGCCTAGGTCTGTGTGATCATTGAGCCTCAGGGCATCAACCATCTTTCCCAGCCATCAATCCTCTAACTGATAAGATACAGACCCCACTGGTCTTGTAACAAACTTGATTTGAATCCTAACAGTTTTTAGATCCCATCCAAGGCACGTCCAAGGAATAAGGTAATCACCTATAAATACCACAGCCTTCCAACCTCTTAGGTACGTGCAAAAACTCTGAGACAACCCCTTACGCATTCATTTTTTCACTTACTGAATCTCATACTTCATACTCCATGAAAGCTCTCGTAGAGCCCTGAGGAACATCTCCTCTATGAGAGTCTTCTCCTCACATCTGCTTGCTGTGAATCTCCACTGACTTGGGCGTCGGAGGGTCCTCCGCAGAGGGCAACCCCCACAGCACCCTCTACGTGCGGACTGTCTTGCAGGTTCCACCCCGAGGTGGCGAAATCGACGTCCGGATCAGAAGCCAGAGGCGCATCCGAGTCGGAGAACGGATTTTCACGGCAACACATCTGATCCTTCATCGATCTCAAGCATAGTGAATGAGACTTGTTTTTCTTTTTTCTCCTACGTTAGCAAAACTGCCTAAAAGAATGTTGAATTAGTCACATGGAGAAGTGGCTACCCATGCATGATGAGGCTGACTACACATTTTGAAGCACAAGGAATAGAATTTCTCCAGTTAAAAAAAAGGAATAGAAATTTCCGAAGCCATTATTTTAACTCGCCAAGTTTCAATCCCATGAATTACCAAAACACTGTAAATATGTAAAAGGATTTGAAGTTTGTGGAACCAGGAGTACTAAAACCATCTTACATACGTTCTCTGCCTTGTTTGCTTTTTTTTTTCTCTCTCATTTTTTTCTTTTCAGGCCAAATCAGAGAAACCAAGGTTGAATAACAGCAGCTGAATGCGGAAGCTACTGATGGCAATAAAAATTTCAAGCTTCATAGTGGTTCAGTTTTTTCTCTAGTTCTATCACTAAAAAAAGGCAAGAGAAGTTGGGAACATGGTTTAACCCAAGGGATCTGAGTGGAATCAGCAAGTTAATAGCTTGCCAGAATATTAAGTGAAAAAAGTAGGGAAAAATAAAGCTAATTAAATTGAGCAATGAGGTCTAGAATGATCTAAGATATGTGGGATATCGCTTGCTCAGATCAACTCTGTCGAAACCGTTCTCCAAGAGGTAAAACGTGGCAATAGAGATCAGTCTAAAAGCAGACTGGCTTTACAAGAAGGGTATGGAAAGCCTTGATAACTCAAAATGTGTCACCAGTAAAGAACTTTTTTTTTTGTTAACTTAACACTCAGTCTTCTGTTGATTTGTCTATGCTGACCAACTTCCTGCAGGAATATCCATACTTCTTCAATATCACAGTATCAATGACCTATTAGTGAACAAGAACAGTGAAAGTATAATCCACCTTGAGGAAAATGGTGCAAACTTTTGGTGCCGATGATATGAATACGGAAACTTTGTGTCCTCAAGCTATGATAAGCTAGTATATATGACTATTAATCTCAAATATTGTGAAATTTTGTTTCATGTCTCATGAGCATTAACAAACAATGGAGAAAAACTAATTCAGTCAATGCAGCCCATCTGGAACCTCTATCCATTGCTTACAAGATCTCATTGTCTTCAGATCTAATTGCAATGAGACCTTGACTTCTGGTTATTTGCAGAAGGATGAGCACAAGAAATTACGGAGAGAAATTGTGCTGCCATTTTGTGCATCTACTTCATGTTCTCAGGAATTAGGTACTGAGTCTGCTCAGGAGAAGCACCATTAAGCTCTGCATAGAGAGCAGAAAGACGGAAATGAGAATGAAACATTTAAAAACAGAGATCTGAAAAGGGAAAAAAAAAAGGCAGGTGAAAAATTTGCCTCAGGTTGTGATATTGAATAGAGGAGGAAGGGGGTGTCCATTTGGCAGATGCAGGTTGGGGTCTCTCAACTCATGAAAGAAAGGATGTGCCAAGCACCCAGCTGCAGTGTTCATACATCAGAAAACATGTAAAGATGTTTAAGTTCCTGCATGAATGTTAACATCTTTTACTAGAATAAATGTAAGCTCCATCATGGTTATCTTACAAGTATGTAATTTGTGCTAATGATAAGATATCAACTATTAAGATTAACATTTGTCACTTAAAGCATGGTATTTGAAGAACGTTCTCTCTCAAATTTTCACTGCATTGAAATTGGCAATAAATTAATTGACTATATGGGTTGAATTTTTTATGTAGCTAAGCAGCTGTCGAGAGTCACACCCCAGTCCCAAAATTCGAACTAGGATGACAACTCGCTGCATGCCAGGCATGCAAGGCGTCTTGAACTTATCACATAAATCAATATAAAGCAAATTCCATATCCATGATTTATTACAAACCAGAATTATCTGTCTTGGGCTATCTGCCCTACACATAAACAAATCTGAACTAAATCAATATAATAAAACTAAGTCTTCTTAATAGAAACTCCTTCTATCTCAATTATCCATCTTCATTCCTGAGGCTCGGAAAAATATTATGAGAATTTTATGAGCTCACACTCAATAAGTAAGCCTAATATAATTTCAAAATTTCATTTATCAGGCTATCATTAGGTTCATGTCATCAGATCAATTAGTTTGAACTTAATTCAATAATAATTACATTGTTTATACTGTCATTATTTTTCTTTATGTGTCCCACGGCCCTACAATACACATCATGTGTAGCCCTCTTAAATATCCCCTAAGAGGAAGGGTCCTGGTACCAGTATCTGTCATCTGTCATGTGATAATCTGTCAAGTGTAATGTGATAATCTATGAATCTGTTATGTGATATCTGTCATGTGAGAACCTGTCATATGATAATCTGTCATGTGAGAACCGCGGCGACACATAAAGTTTTACTATCATTATCATAATTACATATAGTAATAATATGATTTTGCAAAACATAATTATATTTAACTGTAATTTCATAGTTTACAAATTAAATAATTTATAAAATTATAATACTTGACTTACTTACCACAGTACACGAATTTCACTTGATAACCCAGCTAATTGGACTCCTGGGAACCTACAGAATCATTTTTCATTATTAAATTTCTAAAATCTGAATTATAAAATAATTCTTAAACTCTACCCAAACCACTACACGGGCCCAACTTTGGGCTTGAATATCTCTCAATGTATACACCCAAATAGGGAAATAAAATTATCTCCAGAAACTAGAATCAATCCTGATTCGGCCCATATATTCACTTTGCCATTCTCGGCCCGATACAGGGCCCAAAACGCTGCTCAAACAGGGCTCAAGATGGCCCAACAAGGCCCAAAAACCAGACGGCCCAACAGCCCATTAAACCTCTATTAACCCAGCTCCTCTGTTTCAAAAGAAACAGAGGAGCTGAGAGTCGCGCCGGCGGCCAGGGCCACCACCGACCAAATTGAAGGTGGTCCGACTGCCGTTGGCCGGACCGTGGCCGCCGCCGCCGTGGCCAGCCTCCCCCACCCTCTCTCTCATCAATTTGGCATTTTGAACCTTTCTTTTCTCTCTCATCGCTCGCGTGTCTTCTACGGTGCCGGTGCCAATTCCGGCCAAATTGGCGTCGATCCGGCCGCCGTTGGCCGGACCAGAGCCGGCCGTCGCTAGGGCGACCTTCCCTCCTCTCTCTCTCTTCAATTTCTCTTTTATCCCTCACTTTCTCTCTACTGTCTTCCGTGGCTAAGGATCACGCCGGCGGCACGGCCGGCCACCATGGCCGGCCGGACCTCCACCGGACGCACGCCCGGCGCCGGTGGAGGTCTCCGACCAAGGCCCAGGCCCGGCGAGGCGGCGAGCACACCGCCGGGCCCGAACCAAGGACCGGACCGGTGGTTCGCACAGATCCCTTCCCTCCTCTCTCTTCTCTCTCTCACCCTCCGGCACCCCACCGGACGCCGCCCCCGGTGCCGGTGGGGTCGTCGGCCGGGCTCAGGCCCGGCGAGGCGGCGGGCACGCCGCCGGGCCTGAACCAGTGTCACGGAGGAAGGGAAGGGAGCTGGGTCTGTAACCCGGCTCCTCCCTTTTCTCCATTTTTTTTTTAAACTTTCTCTCTCAATCCTTCTCTCTCTCATGCATGGACAGGGACTTACCAGAGGCAGGCGTGCTGGGGAAGAAACGTCCGCACGAGGAGATGATGAGAAGGGGCGTCCACGTATGATGGGAAGGAGGGTTCCACATTATCTTTTATAGGCATTGCAGAGTCCCAAATCAAGGGACTCTGTAATTAGATATACTTGGAATTCAAATATCTAGAGTCTATCATCTGATCTCGTGATAACTCTCACGAGCAATTAAGAGAACGGGTGATAACTACATCTCCCCTCCTTATAAAAATTTCGGCCTCGAAATTGATAACTTTTATTAGAGAAAATTAAAGTCCAAATTTCTGTCCCAAGGACTAACAATCAACTAAAGCTAACAGTTTTCAATCATTAACTATTTTAAGATACAAATAGTCGTGGATACTTTTCTTTCATTTCTTCCTCCAGTTCCCAAGTAGCCTCCCTTTCAGAATGATTATTCCATTGCACCTTGACATAGGGAATGGTACGCCGTCTTAGAACTTGATCTTTGCGGTCTACGATACGCAAAGGATGCTCCTCATATGATAAATCTTTCCTCAACTGTATAGGCTCATATGCTATGACATGGCTGGGGTCAGAGATATACTTCCTCAGCATAGATACATGAAAAACATTGTACCCCAGATAGAATCGGAGGCAGTGCCAGGCTGTAAGCAACCTCTCCAACTCTGCTCAAGATCTCAAAAGGTCCAATATAACGTGGACTCAGCTTTCCTTTAATCCCAAATCTCATCACATCTTTGGTTGGTGATACCCTTAAGAAGACATGATCCCCAACCTGGAATTCCAATTCCCTTCTTCTGACATCAGCATAACTCTTTTGCCTGCTCTGAGCTGTACGAAGACGCTCCCTGATCAAATGCACCTTATCTACTGTTTGCTGAATCAGCTCAGGGCCTAGCAACTTCCTTTCCCCCACGTCATCCCAACATATAGGAGATCTGCACCTCCTACCATACAGAGCTTCAAATGGAGCCATCTGGATGCTGGCTTGGTAACTATTATTATATGCAAACTCCACCAAAGGTAAGTGGTTATCCCAAGCCCCACCCAAGTCCATCACAGGCTCGCAACATGTCCTCCAGAATCTGTATGGTCCTCTCTGATTGTCCATCTGACTGGGGATGATAGGCTGTACTGAAGTTTAGTTTGGTTCCCATGGCCTTATGAAGGCTCTTCCAAAACTGGGACACAAACCTGGTATCTCTATCTGATACAATAGATACGGAACACCATGGAGTCTCACATCTGTTCAATATACAAATTAGCCAATCTTTCACTAGAGACCCCAACTCTGAAAGGTAGGAAATGAGCTGATTTTGTTAGTCTGTCCACAATGACCCAAACTGCATCGTTGCTCTTAGGAGTTTTGGGCAGACCAGTCACAAAGTCCATTGTAATCTTTTCCCATTTCCACTGTGGAATCATCAGAGATGAAGAGGTCCTGCAGGCCTTTGATGCTCGGCTTTCACTTGCTGACACACCAAGCACTTGGCCACATACTGAGCAATCTCCCTCTTCATGCCTTTCCACCAAAAATTTTCCTTTAAGTCTCTGTACATCTTAGTGCCACCTGGATGCACAGTATAGGGAGAGTAGTGAGCCTCTTCAAAATTTCAGCCTTTAGCTCTTCACTGTTTGGCACACAAAGTCTTCCTTCAAATTTCAGGGATCCATCTTCCATTATATAAAATTCATCTGAACTCCTGATTGTACCACTTCTTTAATCCTTTGTAGCTCTGGATCTTCCATCTGGGAGGACTTGATTCTGTCAACTAAGGTCGGCTGGAGTACAAGTGCTGCAATAAGTCCATCAGACTGCTGTACTCTCAGACCAACCTCCCACTTCTCCAGATCTCTCAATACGTGAGGCTGGGAGGTAATCATAGCAGCTAACTCAGAAGAGGATTTTCTGCTCAAGGCATCAGCTACTACATTGGCCTTCCCAGGATGATACTGTAGATTCAGGTCATAATCCTTCAATAGTTCCAACCACCTCCTCTGCCTTAAATTCAGCTCCTTCTGTGTGAAGATGTATTTTAGACTCTTATGATCTGTATACACATCACACGACACTCCATATAGATAATGCCGCCAAATCTTCAGAGCAAAAACCACAGCAGCCAATTCCAGGTCATGAGTAGGATAATTTTGCTCATAAGGTTTCAGTTGTCTGGAGGCATAAGCTATCACTCTTTCATTCTGCATCAAAACATCCCAATCCTTTTCGAGAGGCATCAGTGTATATGTAAACCTTCAGATCCTGTTGGAAGAACAAGAATGGGAGCTGACACCAGGCGCTGCTTTAACTCCTGGAAACTTTCCTCACACTCCACTGTCCAGTCAAACTTCACTCGCTTTTGGGTTAAGCGAGTTAGGGGTAGAGCAATGCGAGAAAAATTCTCCACAAATTTTCGGTAATACCCGGCTAATCCCAAGAAGCTTCTGACTTCTGCCACATTGGTAGGTCGGCTCCAGTTAGTGATAGCTTCAATCTTTTTCGGGTCCACAGATACACCATCTTTAGAGATTATGACCCAAGAAAGATACTTGATCCAACCAAAATTCACACTTCTTCAGCTTGGCATAAAGCTTCTTCTCTTGCAGAATCTGTAGCACAATTCTCAGGTGGTCCTCATGCTCCTTATGGCTCTTGGAATATATCAGAATATCATCAATGAAAACCACCACAAACTGATCCAGATATGGTTTAAAAATTCTGTTCATTAAGTCCATGAATGCTGCTGGGGCATTAGTTAACCCAAACGGCATCACCAAGAACTCATAGTGGCCATATCTGGTTCTAAATGCTGTCTTTGGTACATCCCCTTCTTTGACTTTAAGCTGATGGTACCCGGACCTAAGATCAATCTTTGAGAATATCCGGGCTCCTTGAAGTTGATCAAACAAGTCATCAATCCTTGGCAGAGGATACTTATTTCGCACTGTTACTTTATTGATTCCCGGTAATCAATGCAGAGTCGAAGACTGCCATCCTTCTTCTTAACAAATAGAACTGGAGCACCCCAAGGAGAAGCACTGGGTCTAATAAATCCTCGATCTAGGAGCTCTTGCAGTTGATCCTTCAGTTCTTTTAGCTCAGCCGGGGCCATACGGTAAGGGGCCTTTGATATAGGCCCAGTTCCAGGAACTAGATCAATAGAGAACTCGACTTCCCGATCAGGAGGTAAATTAGTCAAATCCTCAGGGAAGACATCTGGAAATTCTCGAGCTATGGGAATATCCTCCAACTTGGTCTCTTCTTGCTGAAGGTCCTTGACTACAGCAAGAAATCCTTGACCACCACTCATCAAATACTTTCCAGCCTGCATCGCTGATATGAACACTGAGGCTAGGTGATTATGACCACCAATAAAACTGAACTCAGGCTGAGCGGACTAAGCCTGCAGAATCTGGTGCTGCAAGTCCCGTATCGACTGCGCCATACCCGAGAGAACCTGAAGCATCTCGGTCTGGAGTTGCTGCTGATCAGTCCCAACTGCATTGGCAGGGGCAGCAGCTCCGTGGCTTCTAGATCTCCCGGTTGGCAAGCATTACCAACCTGGGAACTCTCATCATTTTGTCGACTTCTAGTGCGACGTGCCATTCTTATTCCTGATAAATTAGTTGTAATTAATATCACTGTAAACATTAATTGTTAGGCTTTCAAAGCATAATTTCTGAGATTCCTTTAAATTTATAATTGTCTCTATGTCACTCTAGTGTTTTGCCTAAAGTGTCATCATGTATATGTCCCTAATGTCATAACCTGCTCTGATACCACTAAAGCTGTCACGCCCCAGACCCAAAAATTTGAGCTAGGGTGACAACCCGCCGCATGCCAGGCATGCAAGGCGTCTTGAACTTATCACATAAATCAATATAAAAAATTCCATATCCATGATTTATTACAAACCAGAATTATCAGTCTTGGGCTATCTGCCCTACACACAAACAAATCTGAACTAAATCAATATAATAAAACTAAGTCTTCTTAATAGAAACTCCTTCTATCTCAATTATCCATCTTCATTCCTGAGGCTCTGAAAAACATTATGAGAATTTTGTGAGCTCACACTCAATAAGTAAGCCTAATATAATTTCAAAATTTCATTTATCAGGCTATCATTAGGTTCATGTCATCAGATCAATTAGTTTGAAACTTAATTCAATAACAATTACATTGTTTATACTGTCATTATTTTTCTTTATGTGTCCCACGGCCCTACAATACACATCATGTGTAGCCCTCTTAAATATCCCCTAAGAGGAAGGGT
This sequence comes from Calamus simplicifolius, assembly GCA_900491605.1. NCBI lineage: Eukaryota > Viridiplantae > Streptophyta > Magnoliopsida > Arecales > Arecaceae > Calamus > Calamus simplicifolius. The sequence goes on from UESW01004268.1 coordinate 573,797, forward strand.
CCTGGTACCAGTATCTGTCATCTGTCATGTGATAATCTGTCATGTGATAATGTGATAATCTGTCATGTGAGAATCTGTCATGTGATAATCTGTCATGTGTCATGTGAGAATCTGTCATGTGAGAACCGCGGTGACACATAAAGTTTACTGTCATTATCATGATTACATATTATAAATAATGATTTTGCCAAATTAACATAATTATATTTAACTGTAATTTCACAGTTCACAAATTAAATAATTAATAAAATTATAATACTTGACTTACTTACCACAGTACACGAATTTCACTTGATAACCCAGCTAATTGGACTCCTGGGAACCTACAGAATCATTTTTCATTATTAAATTTCTAAAATCTGAATTATAAAATAATTCTTAAACTCTACCCAAACCACTTCACGGGCCCAACTTTGGGCTTGAATATCTCTCAATGTATACACCCAAATAGGGAAATAAAATTATTCCCAGAAACTAGAATCAATCCTGATTCGGGCCATATATTTATTTTGCCATTCTCGGCCCGATACAGGGCCCAAAACTGCTCAAAGGGCTCAGAGATGGCCCAACAGGCCCAAAACCAACGGCCCAACGGCCCATTAACCTCTATTAACCCAGCTCCTCTGTTTCAAAAGAAACAGAGGAGCTGAGAGCGTGCCGGCGGCCAGGGCCGCCGCCGGCCAAATTGAAGGCGGTCCGGCCGTTGGCCGGACCGTGGCCGGCCGCCGCGGCGCGGCCAGCCTCCCCCACCTCTCTCATCAATTTATCCTTTCTTTTCTCTCTCATCGCTCGCGTGTCTTCCACGTGCCGGCGCCAATTCCGGCCAAATTGGCATCGGTCCGGCCGCCGTTGGCCGGACCAAGCCGGCCGTCGCCCGACCTTCCCTCCTCTCTCTCTCTCCAATTCTCTTTTATCCCTCTTTCTCTCTTACTGTCTTCCGTGGCTAAGGATCACGCCGGCGGCACGCCGGCCACCATGGCCGGCCGGACCTCCACCGGACGCACGCCCGGCGCCGGTGGAGGTCTCCGACCAAGGCCCAGGCCCGGCGAGGCGGCGAGCACACCGGGCCCGAACCAAGGATCGGACCGGCGGTAATTCACAGTCACGTCTCCTCCCTCCTCCTTCTCTCTCTCTCTTCTCCGGCACCCCACCGGACGCCGCCCCCGGTGCCGGTGGGGTCGTCGGCCGGGGCTCAGGCCCGGCGAGGCGGCGGGCACGCCGCCGGGCCTGAACCAGTGTCGCTCATGGAGGAAGGGAAGGGCTGGGTTCTGTAACCCGGCTCCTCCCTTTTCTCCTTTTTTTTTAACTTTCTCTCTCAATCCTTCTCTCTCATGCATGGACAGGGGACTTACCAGAGGCAGGCGCGCTGGGGAAGAAACGTCCGCACGAGGAGATGATGAGAAGGGGCGTCCACGTATGGTGGGAAGGAGGGTTCTACATTATCTTTTATAGGCATTGCAGGTCCCCAAATCAAGGGACTCTGTAATTAGATATACTTGAAATTTAAATATCTAGAGTCTATCATCTGATCTCGTGATAACTCTCACGAGCAATTAAGATATACTTGGAATTCAAATATCTAGAGTCTATCATCTGATCTAGTGATAACTCTCACGAGCAGTTGAGATATACTTGGAATTCAATTATCTATAGTCTATCATCTGATCTTGTGATAACTCTCACGAGCTGAAAAATCTAGGGGATTACAATGTGGATAATATAATTATATAATATAAATCTTTGGTGGGCTATCCTATTGCCCCAGAATATGGGCAACTTCTCCGAAGATAACATTAGTAAATTTTGATTTCCTCAATCCTACTCACACAATGTGGGATCCTTGGGTATGTCATGTATCTTTAATGTTTACTTCAACATTCTTGGTAAGCACACAGAGGTAGCTATATTCATAAGTATTAATCGGATTCTCTGCAAGACTGAAAATTTTCAAGGCCACCAATCATTGATTGGGTTCTGGAGTCTGACCATCAGGATCTGGTGTTGGTTTAATTCAGCACAACTTCGGTGCTGTATCTTTGCTTGAGAGCCAAAATTCCCACCAACTGCATTTTTACAAATGCTCCATTAACAAGTAATGGAATCATGCCTCCTAGGATGACAACAGCTTGGGAATGGCGCGGGCGGTCTATACCGATCCCTATCCCCGTTAGAAAAAAAGTTCCCGTTCTCCGCCCCGTTAAGACGTTATAATTAACGGGATGGAACGGGATATTCGGCCGGATAAATGGGTACCTGTTTATCCATTTAGATAAGACTGAAGACTAATCGAAATGATGATATTGATATATATAAGAGATTCTTCGACTCTGGAATAAGGAAGAAGAGAACGAACTAACAAGAGAAAAAAATCAGAAAATGAAGATTTCAACACAACAACCATACAAAAAAAATACATTCAAATTTAAAGAAATAAATAAAGAGATATCTTTCTGAAGATGAGTATACCACAAAAAAAAGTGTTGAAGGGCATCAATGGGGCAGCGATTGACGAAGATAGACGATGGACTAATGGAGCTAGGTTCTCATCTTAGTTTAGAACTTCAGATCAGTTGCATGAAAAAAGGAATAGCAAGTGACTACTACGTGAAATAAGGAAGAGCAAGAGTCAGGATTATATATTTTATTATTTTAATTTTTAATTTTTAATACATTAATATATATATATATATTTAAAATTTAAATATATTATATTAAGTTAACAGGGACGAAATGATAAATGGGGATGGGGCGGAGAATACCGTCCTCGGGCTTTTACTCGTTTAGCTGTTAATGAAAAATCCCATTATATTCAAGGGAAATCAGTTTGGTAGGCTGAAGTAAGTTACTAGACTTAGCCCAAACCAATAAAAATTAAACCCAATGGGAAATTAAGGGTTAGGAATTGAGCTAGATAGATGAGCCAAACTGTTGGACTTGGTCTAGTCTATGAAAATGGAACCCAATTAGAAATTAGTTGTTGGGAGTTAGGTGGTTGAGCCAGAATGCTAGATTTAACCCAATTCATGGAAATTAAACTTAATAAGCGATAAAAATTGGGCATTAGACGAGACAGCTAAACCAAAGTGCTGGACTTAGCCCAATGTGTAACCAGGTTGCTTGGAATTGAATCAAATGGCAATGCCAGTTAAGGTATTAGATTTAGCTCAAACTATGGAAGCTAAACTCAATGGCAACCAACGAAATCGAAAAGGTGTTGGGTTTGGCCCAAACCATGAAAATTGATCTCCCGAACCATGGACCTCACTATCCCATATATCAAAATCTAAGCATGGAAATTAAACCCCAACTAATTTCAGACCATAGTTTGTTCTAAATTAAATCTGATTTTGATTAGGAATTAAATCTCACTTGATCTTATCTTCAATTTAGCTTGCTCACTAAAGTTAGGTGTAACACCCAAACCTTCAACCTAGTGATATATCGTAGTTGAACTTTAAAAAGTGAACTTTAGATCAAGTTAGTATAGGTTAATATATATGAAGTTGGTTGTTACTATGGTTCTACCTAAGCTTGTAAATCCTATAAGTTTGACCAATTTATTGTTGAGAGAAAGAGCTGACCTTTTATCTTTAAGAAATTTAATTTTTTTAATATTTTTATTGAATTCAAATGAGAGATATTCTTTTATAATTTCCATGAAAAATCTTAAGAACGACTTAGAATAGAAATAACCTATATAATCTAAGCAACCTGGTTAGTTAGCACAGTCAAATAGTGCCTAGCTTATATATGGTCAATCCCTGTTTTAGGTGCTCTAGGGTCTCTACCAGCCACCTTAAATAAATTTTTGGTAAACTATTATGATCAAGGTTATTTTGGGGCTTCTAGTAATTGACTATAAGTAGGTAATAACTTTTATAGCATAATTAGATGATTTATATAATAAAACCTTCATGAAATAATATACATATGACTATCTCAATATATTTATTTATGCACAAAACTAAGTTTATCTATGAACACAAGAGTTTGAGCATATGCATGCAATTAACCTTAATTTAAGTAAGGATCATGTTTACAGTTTTTTCTATCATCTGCTCATAATATGATTTGACATATGGATTACACTTATGTTGTATAACCATAATTCTACACTAGGAGATAAGACAAGTATGGATAAATGAAAAGAATTTTCTACAACTATTATGCAAGACTTTATATCCCATGAACTATTGAATATTGAGTACTGCATATCGACTAGTAACCTCATCTTCTCATAAATGATTGATGCTTATATGAATTTCCTCATGTCATAATAAATGATTTTCAAAATGTGGTCATGTGAGTATATATTCATATAATTAGCCGATATCCATCTCAACTTTGATATACTATTTAAGCTTATGCTATTAGTATTATCTTATGCCATTATAAATGACCACTCAAATTTTGCTGTGTAAATATACATCTATGTGATCAGTTGATAATCATTTAAACTCCAGTGCACCATTAAGCTCACATAAATTGGTAAGTGCCTTTTGCATTATGATATGATCCAAGCTCAATAAACTGGTTTCTAAATACCTTGCTAGTAGGATTGATACTAACCTCATTTGAGTGCCACACATATGATCTGCCTCGGATATGACTACTAGTAATCTTCTTTATAGGCTTTCAAGCTATTTGTCTAAGCTTTCGAGCCATTTATTTTCAATGATTTCGAATAGCTTTTGTCTGACATGCAGTACTGTGATCATTTTTATGGGTGCATATACATGTGTATTATATTGTTCATTTGTATGCTTTTATTTCTCATATTGTTGAGCCTTTGAGCAGGTTAAATGATGCATTACTATTATATATGTGTGTGTATGCATGCATGAATGCATATAATTAACTAATGGTGTTACACTTTATTGGTCCTCGTCTATATATATTTATTGAGCGCAATCTCATTCCTCACTACATTTTTTTCACAAGACACTTTACTTATTACAAAGTATAAGATGCCCAAAAATTTATGTTATATTGATTTTACTTTTTTTTAAATTTAAAACTCTTATGGAGGATTGTTGACTTTTTAAACAAAAAAATATAGACAGAAAAAATTTTTGAATTAAAAAATAATTTTGAGGGCTCGAGAGCATTTCTCTCGCGCTCGTGAGCAACACTTGTGAATGCTCGCGTGAGCATGCATATGGCACGACCGCTCGAAAGCGCCACGACTGCTTGAGTTTATAAATAGGCTCTAGGATTCAGGGTTAATATATTCTAATTTAAGAATCTCTTTTTTAAGATTATATTTGTTATTCCTATTATCTTGTTATTTCACATCTGAAGGAGTTATTGAATTGCATCTCCACATGATCGTATTCATAGTAAAAGACTCGGATCGAGCTGAATCGTTATACCTTAAATAAATCACTTACAACCTACATGAAGGAACGAAACTAGTCTTTTTTTAAATAGTTTTTAAGTCAAATCATAACTACTTTTCCAACAGTAAGCCTCTATAAGTGCCAAGCCATACGTACGAACACAAGCTCATGAGCTACTAAATCTTAGCCAAGAGAATTTGTGAGCGAAATCCAACATATCAGATAGTATATCTCACAATAAATAATTAAAATTATGAATGTTAAATATACCTCAAAGAAATTCTTCATTTATTATATTCATAAATAGCAACCATGTAACCGTACATGGATATTATTGCTGTTATTTTTATTGTTATTACTGCTTCTATTATTATCATTTATTCAAGGAAGCCTTTTATTCTCATCCTTTTGGTTTCAGTCAAAACTATTTTTGGTTTCTGCCAGACTCGGAGGAAAAGGACAAGCAGCTTGGCATGCTTTCAAAGTCTCGTAACATGTGCCATCATTGAGACAACGGTAGCCCTGTTTGTTACCTTCTAAGCACAGGCTGGGACCACAATGCGATGTTGGTCTTCCTACTGTACTTTCGTCTTTGCTAGAAATATGAGCTAAACTTGGTTCTCTCTCATTCATATCTAGAATGCTTCGGCCTGTAAAAAAAAAAAAGATGAAGTTAGATGTAAAAAAATATATAATGAGATAAATAGGAGGAAGAAAAGATGCTTATGTTGCTTTTCCATTAATTTTTTATATATATTTTTAGATAGATGTAATGGAACAATAATTAGGATCCAAACCTTTTGGATTTTTTCTTATAGGGTGCCAACGCGTATCGATTGAGATAAGATTGTATCCTATAATTATGGGTGAGCACTAGTTGGGTTGGGTTTGTTCCAAGCGAAAACTAAAATCCGATCCAATCAAATTGGTTTCAGAATTTTAAACCTAAAACCAAACTGATGCTATTCTAAAACCAACACAGAACTAACCCAATCAGATTAAGTCGATTTTGGGTTGGTTCTAGTGGAAAACTTATTTTTCTTTTTTTTATTTTGCATTATCTCCAAATTTCTTTACTTTTTTATCATTTTTAATATATTGAAGTTCTTTTCTTAGTTATAGAAATTAGGCGAAAGGCTAAGAATCATATTAAAAATTCTAAAAAAACTCACAACATTGATAAATATTATTTGAATTTTTCTTTTCCTTTGGATTACACTTCTCTAATATCAAATGGCTAATTTTTTCTTTGTGTTAAACAAAAAAATGTGTATAATATTTGTTCACTAATCTCACACTAAACATCTACAGTAGAGATGGTAAATGATTTATGAGGTACATTTAAGGTCCCTAATATAATTTCTAAGAGTACTTTATTTTTTACAAAAATTATATAGTCCATTTTCATGTCAAAATGAAGGAATCGATCTTTGGAATCGAGAATCAACCCAATGAGGGTCGGTTCCAGGATTTTGGATTCAGAACCAACCTTATGAGCAATCAAAATCGAGCTTACCTAACTTAATCAAGCCAAATTGGTATCAGTTCTTGTACTATTCTAGCCCATTGCTCGCCCTAACTATATCCAAAAAAAGTATTAACATAAAATCCTAAGGAGGATATGCACACGTACATACATGTGTTTGTGTGTTTGTGTGTGAGAGAGACATAAACATAAGGAAGGGGGGGGAGAGAGAGAGAGAGAGAGAGAGAGGTGGTGGGGGGTTAAGTGGAGGGGATATTCTATGGATAGTGCAAAGTCTACCTATTATTTTTCACATAAGCTAGTATACAATCTTATTCGTAGAGAGAAAAATTTTACACTACGAGGCTTGCTAAATAAAACCAACAATTCAGCTTACATTCATCGAGAGTGAAGAGGCTTCCAAAAATGAGAAAAATGAGAGCCAAGCGCATAGCATCCATGGAATGAACAATATAAGATGGAATGGAGAATATATGATTTGCAAACAATGATAAGACCTTTTATAGACATTTTTAAGCTTTTTAAAAATGATGAAGAATACTCAAGAAATCAACAAAGATTTCCTAAGATTTTTTGCTAACATATAATTGGTTTGTAATTTCCTAAGAAAAAGAATACTCGAGGAAATCAAGATTTCCTAAGATTTTTTGCTAACATAAAATTGGTTTGTATAAGCAAAAATATCCTAAGATATCCTATTTAATTATTATGTATTTAATTCCATCATTAATATAAAAATGTGGTTGATGGGATGGTCAACTCCTTTGAATCCACTCATTTGAGCAATGGATGGCGTATGCATGCATTTAATGTCATTTAAATGCAAAGAAAGTATCATATTTTTTAAATTTAAAAATTGATTTTAGGACCCTAATAGTTGAAATATTCTATACTATGATGATAATTATTTTATTTTTGATCCTGGCTTGCGCATATATAAAAATAAATAAATATAAATTACACTTTATGAATTAAAAGGAACATGATTGATCATTAAATCACAATGAAATTGAGGTTATGTCAGGCTCAATTTGGCTCAATTCAGGTTTGATCTGAACTTGATCTGGCTTGATTTAGCTCAATTGACTCGATTTGTGTCAATTTGGAATTGAGTTGGGCTCAATTTGAGAGTAAGATTCTTCTTTGAGCTCGATTTGAGCTTCATTTGGCTTGATTTGTGTTTCATTTTACTTGATTTAGGCTTGATCTAACTCGCTGTGCTCAATCACCACTTGATATGCAAGCAGGACTCTTATTTAAGCTTTATCAGGCTTTATCAGGCTTGATCTAACTCGATCTGCTTAATCTGGGCTCTATCTATCTTGATTCACTTGATTTGTCTTGATTTAGACCTGATATTGCTTGATATAAGAGTAAGACTCTCCTTTGGCTTAATTTAAACTTGATCTAATTTTGATTTGGCTTGATATAAGCTCAATATCTGGGAGCAAAGCATCCCTTTCACTTGAATTAGACTTAATCTAGCTCTACTCTGGCTTGATGTGGGTTTAATCTAACTCGATCTAAGTGCAAAGCTCTTCTTTGGCTTAATTTTGGCTTGATCTAGCTTGATATTGGCTCAATATAGGAGTAGAGCTTTCCTTTAACTTGAATTGGGCCTAATCTAAGTTTGATCTAGCTTGACATGGGCTTGATCTTGCTCAATTTGAATGTAGCGCTTCCCTTTGGCTTGAATTGGGTTCAATCTAGGCTTTATTTTGGCTTAATGTGGGTTCGATCTAACTCGATCTAGGAGTAGGGCTCTTTTTTGGCTTGAATTGGGCTCATCTGGCTCCACTCTAGCTTGATGTAGGCTCGATCTCACTCAATCTGATAGCAAGGCTCTTCTTTTGGCTTGAAATAGGGTTCGGTCTTGGCTCGATCTAAGAGCAGGGTTCTCTTTGACTCAAATCAGCTTGAACTAGCCTGATGTGGGCTTGATCTTGCTCTATTTAAAAACATGACTCTCCATTGGTTCAAATCGGGCTTGATCTAGCTTATACGGACTCGATCTCACCTGATTTAGAAGCAATGCTCCCCTTTGTTTTGAATCAGGCTTAATCTAGCTTTATATGGGCTCAATTTTGCTCGATCTACGAGCAGGGCTCCTTTGGCTTGAATCAAGCTTGATTTAGGCTTGATTTGACTTGATATATATGGCCTTAATCTTAGTGAGTAGAGCTCCTCTTTTGCTTGAATTGGGCTTGGTCTGGGCTCTATCTAACTTGATTAGCTTGATCTAGCTCAAGTTGTGTTAATTTAGGCTCGGAGCAAGGACTAATTCTGGATCTGAGATTGGCTCCAACCCTATGAAGGTTCAAAAAGAACTTTAGGGGACATGGGTGCCCTAGAAGATAAGGTAGGACAATTTCTATTTTATGGTTTAAGGTCTAGAGTTTGAAAAAAAAAAAAAAAGGTACTCTTACTAGGCTTGGGAAGCATTAAAGGTGATGTTTTTCTTTTAGGGTGGGTGAGTTGAGGGATTGAGAGATTAGAATAGGATTTAGGGAATTGTTTCTAAAGCGAAGGGCTTTGACTTAAGGGAAGCGAAATCGTTTCTAAGGTAAGATCACTAATTTTTTATTGAAAGCGGGATTCAAACCTCTACTAATTTTCTCCTCTAATCACTTCGGATTTCCCTCCTCTATCTTGTTAGGGAATTATTTCTAAAGAGAAGGGCTTTGACTCAAGGGAAGTGGAATTGTTTCTAAGGAGAGATCACTTTTTTTGTTGGGAGTGGGATTTGAACCTGTACTGATCACGATTGCTTTGGATTTCTCCTACATCCTCTAGTATCAAAACCTTAAATTAAAGCCTCAAACCAACTCAACCATCTCCATTTGATGTCATAGTCATCTCTTTAATTTCTTTTGATCATGTCTCATAGCCTCAATTGGGTATTCAAGATTTTGGTCTATATGTGGCTCGACTTATGCATATCAAATTAGGCTAGATGCCTTAATCTAAACCTAAATTAATTAAACTACATATATGATGAAAGGTTGACAATCAAGCGAACTAACAAACCCAATTATTGCAATTGATCCTATTTATGCTAATTGGGTTTTCATTGATGATAAAGACTTCTTGATTAGACTAGTTAGTTGATCTCATATGCTGATCCTGACCTAATTAATGTGCAATCGAATGTGATTGATTTAGGATGCTAGATTAAATTCAGCACCTAAACCGTAGTTCCTAATTGGCACTTTTATCATAATCTAAATATGGAAATTTTGAGTTGATGCCCAAATCAATTCATTTGGCATGTGATGTGCCCTTTATTAATGTGATTTATTGATATTCTTAGGATGGTGACTAAAATTACCTCAAATAAGTTTATGTTTGAAAATTTTTGTGAGAGGCATTTTGTATCTGATATCGAATGCATCTAAACCTTATGCTTTGATCATTAAAAATAATAATAAAATATTTTATTATTTGGAGGTTTTCTATAATTCTTAGGGTTATACCTTAAGAATTATGCAGCTGTGTCATTTGGTCAACCTAAGTGATGGGTTTGAAACATGACATTAAAGGCTTCAAGGTGATGGGTTCGAGCAATAATATTAAAGGCATCAAGCACATCTAGTGAGGCAATCTAACTGTTTGATAGAAAGACATCACAATGAGATATGGAGAAGGGAACAAAAGCATAGCGTGAGCAGAGGCTCACGAGCTACTACATCTTGGCGTGGTTGTGACTTGTGAGAGAAATTTGGCATGTCAGCAGATAGTGTATCTTACTATGGATAATGAAAATCGTGAATGCTAAATAGATATCAAAGGAATTTGACACCTAATTTTCTATAAATAGCAACCATGTGATCCATACATGGATTTTATTATTGTTATTATATTTACTACTACTATTTTTATTATTCATGTAAATCTTGATTCCTATCCTTTTGGTTTCAACCAAAACTAGTTTTAGTTCCTACAAAAGGGCAAACCGATTCTCATAACATGATCCATCATTGGGACAACGGCAGCCTTGTTTGTTATCTGGTAAGCATAGGCTAGAACCACATGCTGATGTTGGTCTTCCTTCTGTTGTCTTTGCTAGCAATATGGGCTAAACTTGGTTCTCTCTCATTCATTTCTGGAATGTTTGGGCTTGTAAAAAAAAAAAAAAAAGATGAAGTTGGATGTAAAAAATAACTATGAGACAAATAGGAGAAAAAATAGATGTTTATAGCCACGCCAAAAGTTATTGAGATGATGTTTTTTTTTTGTGGATATTTTTACACAGTTTGATGGAACAACAATTAATTAAGGTCCGAACCTTTTAGATTTTTTCTTATAGGGTGTCAATCGACTGAAATCAGAGACCACATCCAAAAAAAATATTAATATAAATTCCTCTATGAAGGATAGGCACACATACATGCATGCGTTTATGCGTGTGAGAAAGTGGCACACACATAGTAGTGTAGCATAGAGAGAGGGAGGGGAGTGGAGGAGACATGCTACTTTTATGGATGGTATGGAATCCATGTACCATGTTGAATTGCTGAGAAGTCTCCCAGTATAAATTTTTTTGCTATATATGATTGAGTGATTGTGTTAGAGCATAATTTTTGAAGGAGTGCTCTTATAAAATGGCAAAATAAATATGTTAGATTGATTTATACTATTAGGTAGTTTATCAGTATTAATCACAAATACTTGGTAGCATAGTAATCTATCCAGATTATCGGGCCCCACCAAATAATATAACTATATTTTGATACATATTTTCAATCGCTCTCTACTCGCATTCTTCTCTACCAATCTCGAGCTACAAACTCTTCAACAGAGTTAGGCCGATCACTTCAAATATCATTTATTAATACAAATTTTTTAAACATTATCATTTATAAATATTATTTTTTTAAATAAATATATAATAATATATAAATTTTTAATAATTTTAATTTAGAAAATTTTAAAATTTGATGTTATATGATGGGTAATCTATTTGTCATACCGCAACTTATACTAATCACAAATCTTGAATAAATATTACCATTAAGATTATTTATGGCGCAATTTAAAGGATAGTCTATAAATAGGCACAAGGATCCAGGGTTGAATAAATTTTAGTTTAAGAATCTCTTTTTAAGATTATTTTTATTATTCTTATTATCCAATTATTAGTTTCTCTTTGAGCTAAGTTATTGAGTTGCACGAGTGTACTCATAGTAGAGTTTACCTTGGCGATAGTCTATAACCCGCGATGTCTAATATGCCTTGGCACAAGCCCTGTTCTGCATTTAATTTTCTATATTTGAATTTCTAGCAATTTCTAAGCAGTTTAAACTTCAAAATTATAATTACTTTTCCAACAGTCATAAGGCTTGGAAATTGTATCATCCGCATTAAAATAAATGTATTAAAAATTATTAAATAAGCCTTTATAAGTGCGGAGCCATACCTATGAGCACAAGCTCGTGAGTTACTAAATCTTAGCCAGGAGAACTTGTGAGAGAAATCCGACATGTCAGATAGTATATTTCACTATAAATAATGAAAATTATGAATGCTAAATAGACCTCAAAGATATTCTCCATCTATTATTTCCATAAACAGCAACCATGTGACCCATACATGGATATTATTACTATTACTACTACTGCTATTATTTTCATTTATTCAAGTAAGCATTAATTCCCATCCTTTTGTTTTGAGCCAAAACTATTTTTAGTTTCTCTCGGAGGGAAAGAAGTACAAACAGGCCGGCATTCTTTGAAGGTCTTGTAACATCTGCCATCATTGAGACAAGTATAGCCCGGTTTGTTATTTTTTAAGCACTGACTAGGACTACAAAATGATGCTGCTTCTAATTCACTTTCGTCTTTGCTAGCAATATGGGCTAAACTTGGTTCTCTCTCATTCATCCCTGTAATGCCTCGGCCTGTTAAAAAAAACAATGAAGTTCAGTTTCAGTGTAAAACATTTTTTTCTTTTTTCTCCTTTTCCATTATCTTCATATTTCTTTACTTTTTTATCAATTTTAATATATTGAAGGTTCTTTTCTTATTTATAAAAGTTAGGTTAGAGGATAAGAATCATCATAAAAATGACACCTGTCTTTTCCTTTGAATGACACTTGTCTAATACCTAATGGTTACTTTCTTCCTTAGTTGTGTTAGATAAAAAAGATGTATATAATATTTATTGATTAATCTCATAGTAAAACTTCTATAGTGGAGATGGTAGATGATTTATGAGGTATATTTAAGGTCCCTAATATAATTTTTACTGGTACTTTACTTTTTAAAAAAATTCTATAGTCGGTATTCAATAAGAATGAAAGAATCCACCTTTGGAATCAAGAACCAACCTAATGAAGGTTGGTACCATGATTTTGGATTGGGATTCAAAACCAATCTTATGAGCATTCAGAATCGAGCCAACCTAACTCAATCAAGTCAGGTTGGTATTAGTTCTTGTGTTACTCTAACTCATTTCTTACTCTAGCTACATCCAGAAAAAATTAAAATAAAATCTTATGAAGGATATATACACATACAAACATGTGTTTGTAAGTGTGAGAGAGACACATAAACATAAGGAAGGAGATAGAGAAAGAGAGGAAGAAGGGGGAGGGGGGGGGGGGGTGTGAGTGGAGGGGACATGCTATATTTTTGTGGATAGTGCAAAGTCCACATATTATGTTTAGCATATGCTAGTATACAATATTATTCGTACAAGGAAAAATTTTACACTAGAGGCTTGCTAAATAAAACCTGCAACTTAGCTTACATTCATCGAGAGTGAAGAGGCTTTCAAAAATGAGAAAAATGAGAGCCAAGCGCATAGCATCCATTGAGAGAGGAATATAGGATGGAATGGAGAATGCAGGAGTTGGGAACAATGGCAATGCCTTTTATAATTTTAAGCTTTTCAAAATGATGCACAACGTTTAGGATTCCTTGCTAACTTATAACCTATTATATCTATTATATATGGGTTTTTTAAAGTGCGGGCAATCTTATTTAATAGCTTTTAATAACTTTTAATACCATCGTGCATGCATTGGATGGAAATTCTCCATATCGGCTAGAGAAACGTTCTTATTTCATTCCTTACGTTACTTCCTTGTTTACCGTCTCTTCTTCTTCACTGCTTATATTTTTTTTTTCTTTGTTATATACAATTTTCATCACTTATTTAATAGTCAGCCTTAAATTGGGTAGACTTCCATCGTTCCTCTATTGGTATTTAACTGATAGTAACACCATACTCCATGCCAAAATAACGTTCACGGACCATAGTTGTCAAAGTTGGACTGTCGATTGGACCGATTGGAGGCATCCGTAAAGTCGGTCCGATTCTAATATAAAACCGGATGTAAGACATTCGGAATAACCCGATTAATCCGTCTGGTTATTTGTAAACCAATCAATCCGTGGTTCATTTGTAAACCAATCAATCCGGTTTGAACCGGGTCCAAGTTTATCAACGTCGTTTTAAATTCTTAAGTCTTTGCTTTTCAAATTCTCTGTTCGAGTTCTGTTCGAGAGTTTATGGCAACCTTTTCTATATTGGAATGATAAAAGTTTTATGAGAAGCATTGATGAGAGAAGAATAAAAAAAAGAAAAATGATGAAAATATGAAAACTTTATAGGAATAAGACTGGAAAGCAAAGAAATAAAGAGAAAATAATGATAAATTTTTTTTTTAATTTTTTTTTTTTTTAAAAAAAAAGTTAAATTAATAAGACTAAATGGGTAAGCAGATTGAAAGTAAGTGAATTTTAGTGATTAATAAGATATCAAAAAAAATCTAAAAAAAGAAGATTGTGAAAATTAGTATATATCTATTTTATTAAAAATTAATTTTATTAATATAAATATATTTTATATTAAAATAATTGAATCGATAGTTCAACCGGTGACCCAATGGTTGAACAAGTGATCCGGTGATCCGAGCTCTTGGCCAAGTCAATGTCGGTGCAGGTCTGACAACTATGTTATTTAATATTTTTAATACGATTTTTTAAAAAAAAATAAAACTTTGTTTTTCCTTTTTGCATCGCTCTCCAATATCTGCACATGTACAGGCATGTACAGGCTTATTTAATATTTTTAATACATTTTTTTTAATGCATATTAAACGTCAGATTTAAAATTCGTCGTTCTTCCATCCTCTCTCTATCAGTCAATTGTTGGATCGATCACTATACATCAAGCTATTTACTGCCATGCCATGCCAACCACTGATGCATCGTCTGCATCTGCTCTCCTCGATCTGTTCTGTCCTCTTGTCCTCCCTTGATTTACAACCACCTTAGAATCGCCCTCCCCATCAGCTGATGGGCGACCATCTTAGAGTCGTCGTCGCCCTCCAAATCAGATGATGGGCGGTGGACGGTCTCGAGAGCCGACCACTTTTGTCCCATGAACATCTCCACGTACCGTGGTCACTATATTGTCGCCGATCGACCACCACCCTCTTCCCCCTCCCATCGCGTCGGCCTTCACTCCCTCCCTACCACCCTCTTCTTGATATTTTTCTTCTTTAGCTTCTTCGAGTTTTTTTTTCGGTGTTATCTAATCTTGGCAATTTTGCTCTTCTATAAATTGAAAAACTAGCTTCTTCTTCTTTTTTTGTGTGTGTATCACTCCAAAACTATTTTCTGCTACATCAGTGCTATTTATTAATTTCATTTATTCACTCTCAAGAAGATTATCCCATAAAGAGTTGGACGGCATAATATTTTTCCTTTCAGAGACTTTATAGTTTAATATTTATCATTGTATCTACTAAATTTCTTTTCTTTTCTGTAAAGGATTGATAGTAATTTTTGTCCTATGGAAATGTAGTGTAATGTCATTTAAATGCAAAGGGAGAATCAAATTTTTTTAATTAAAAAAAATAATTTTGGGACCTTAATAGTTGAAATACTCTATACTATGATGGTAAATATTTTACTTTTGAAACTGGCTTACACATAAAATAAAAAATAAATATGTATAAATTACACTTTATGAATCAAAAAGAACATGATTGATCATTAAATCACTATAAAATTGAGGTTAAGTCAGGTTCAATTTATCTCAATTCAAGCTTGATCCAAACTTGATCTGGCTTGATTTAGCTCGATTGACTCAATTTGTATCAATTTGGAATTGATTGGTACAATGGTAAAGGACTAGCCTTGAACCCTTTTGTTACAAGTTCAAACCACCTTGATGAATCTCTTGGTAATCACTTTTTAGTAAAACTCTTCACCAAGGGTAATTTCTGGTAGTGTTTGCGAAAAAAAAAATTTATAATGAGATAATTAGGAGGAAGAAAAGCTGCATAGCATCCATGGAATGAACAATATGGAGAATATATGATTTGCAAACAATGGCAATACCTTTTATGGATATTTTTAAGCTTTTCAAAATGATGAATAATACTAAGGAAATCATCAAAGATTTCCTAAGATTTTTCGCTAACATATAATTGGTTTGGATAATTTCCTAAGAAAACTCAAGAAATGATCAAGAATACTTAGGGAAATTAAGATTTCCTAAGATTTTTCCTAACATAAAATTGGTTTGTATAAGAAAAAATATCCTTAAAATATCCTATCTAATTTTTATGAATTTAATTCCATCATTAATATAAAATTTGGTTGATGGGATGACCAACTCCTTTGAATCCACTCATTTTGAGCAATGGATGGCGTATGCATGCATTTAATGTCATTTAAATGCAAAGAGAGAATCATTTTTTTTAATTTTAAAAAAGATAATTTTAGGACCCTAATAGTTGAAATACTCTATACTATGATGGTAAATCTTTTACTTTTGAAACTGGCTTGCACATAAAATAAAAAATAAATATGTATAAATTACACTTTATGAATCAAAAAGAACATGATTGATCATTAATCACTATAAAATTGAGGTTAAGTCAGGTTCAATTTATCTCAATTCAAGCTTGATCTGAACTTGATCTGGCTTGATTTAGCTCGATTGACTCAATTTGTGTCAATTTGGAATTTATTGGTACAATGGTAAAGGATTAGCCTTTGAACCTTTTGTTACAAGTTCAAACCACCTTGATGAATCCCTTGGTAATCACTTTTTAGTAAAACTCTTCTCTTCACAAGGGTAATTTCTGGTAGTGTTTACTAGAAATATGAGTTAAACTTGGTCTCGTAAAAAAAAAAGAAGTTAGATGTGAAAAAAAAATTATAATGAGATAATTAGGAGGAAGAAAGATGCATAGCATCCATGGAATGAACAATATGGAGAATATATGATTTGCAAACAATGGCAATACCTTTTATGTATATTTTTAAGCTTTTCAAAATGATGAAGAATACTAAGGAAATCATCAAAGATTTCCTAAGATTTTTTGCTATCATATAATTGGTTTGGATAATTTCCTAAGAATACTCAAGAAATGATCAAGAATACTTAGGGAAATTAAGATTTCCTAAGATTTTTTCCTAACATAAAATTGGTTTGTATAAGAAAAAATATCCTTAAAATATCCTATCTAATTTTTATGAATTTAATTCCATCATTAATATAAAAATTTGGTTTATGGGATGACCAACTCCTTTGAATCCACTCATTTTGAGCAATGGATGGCGTATGCATGCATTTAATGTCATTTAAATGCAAAGAGAGAAACATATTTTTTAATTTAAAAAAAAATTTTAGGACCCTAATAGTTGAAATACTCTATACTATGATGGTAAATATTTTACTTTGAAACTGGCTTGCACATAAAATAAAAAATAAATATGTATAAATTACACTTTATGAATCAAAAAGAACATGATTGATCATTATATCACTATAAAATTGAGGTTACGACAGGTTCAATTTATCTCAATTCAAGCTTGATCTAACTTGATCTGCTTGATTTAGCTCGATTGACTCAATTTGTATTAATTTGGAATTGATTGGTACAATGGTAAAGGACTAGCCTTTGAACCCTTTGTTACAAGTTCAAACCACCTTGATGAATCCCTTGGTAATCACTTTTTAGTAAAACTCTTCACCAAGGGTAATTTCTGGTAGTGTTTGCTAGAAATATGAGTTAAACTTGGTCTCCTAAAAAAAAAAAGAAGTTAGATGTGAAAAAAAAATTATAATGAGATAATTAGGAGGAAGAAAAGATGCATAGCATCCATGGAATGAACAATATGGAGAATATATGATTTGCAAACAATGGCAATACCTTTTATGGATATTTTTAAGCTTTTCAAAATGATGAAGAATACTAAGGAAATCATAAAAGATTTCCTAAGATTTTTGCTAACATATAATGGTTTGGATAATTTCCTAAGAATACTCAAGAAATGATCAAGAATACTTAAGGAAATTAAGATTTCCTAAGATTTTTTCCTAACATAAAATTGGTTTGTATAAGAAAAAATATCCTTAAAATATCCTATCTAATTTTTATGAATTTAATTCCATCATTAATATAAAAATTTGGTTGATGGGATGACCAACTCCTTTGAATCCACTCATTTTGAGCAATGGATGGCGTATGCATGCATTTAATGTCATTTAAATGCAAAGAGAGAATCATATTTTTTAATTTAAAAAAAATAATTTTAAGACCCTAATAGTTCAAATACTCTATACTATGATGGTAAATATTTTACTTTTGAAACTAGCTTGCGCATAAAATAAAAAATAAATATGTATAAATTACACTTTATGAATTAAAAAAAACATGATTGATCATTAAATCACTATAAAATTGAGGTTAAGTTAGGCTCAATTTGTCTCAATTCAAGCTTTATCTGAACTTGATCTGGCTTGATTTAGCTCGATTGACTCGATTTGTGTCAATCTGGAATTGATCTGGGCTCAATTTGAAAGGAAGATTCTTCTTTGAGCTCGATTTGAGCTTCATTTGGCTTGATATGTGTTTCATTTTACTTGATTTAGGCTTGATCTAGCTTGCTATGTTTAATCACCACTTGATATGGGAGTAGGACTTTTCTTTGGGCTCTATGTAGATTGATTCGTTTGATTTGTCTTGATCTAGACCCGATATTGCTTGATCTAAGGTTAGGACTCTTCTTTGGCTTAATTTAGACTTGATCTAAGCTTGATGTAAGCTCGATCTCTGGGAGCAAAGCATCCCTTTCACTCGAATTGGACTTAATATAGCTCTACTCTAACTTGGTGCAGGTTTGATCTAACTCGATCTAAGAGCAAAGCTCTACTTTGGCTTGATTTTGGGTCGATCAAGCTTGATATAGGCTCGATATAGGAGTAGAGCTTTCCTTTAACTTGAATTGGACCTAATCTAAAGTTTGATTAGCTTGACATGGGCTTGATCTTGCTCAATTTGAATGCAGCGCTTCCCTTTGCCTTGAATTGGGTTCAATCTAGGCATTATTTTGGCTTGATGTGGGTTCGACCTCACTCTATCTAGCTACATTCTAGCTTGATGTAGGCTTGATCTCGCTCAATCTAATAGCAAGGCTCTCCTTTTGACTTGAAAGAGGGCTCGATCTTGGCTTGATCTAAGAGAAGAGTTCCCTTTGACTCAAATCGGCTTGTCTAAGCTTGATCAAACCTGATGTGGGCTTGATCTTACTCGATTTAAAAGCAGGGCTCTCCTCTGGCTCAAATTGGGCTTGATCTACTCTTGATCTAGTTTTATACTGACTCGATCTCACTTGATTTAGAAGCAAGGCTCTCCTTTGGTTTGAATCAGGCTTAATCTAGCTTTATATGGGCTCAATTTCATTCGATCTACAAGCAGGACATCCTTTGGCTTGAAGTAGGCTTGATTTAGGCTTGATTTGACATGATATGGCCTCAATCTTAATCGTTCCAGGAATAGAGCTCCTCTTTGGCTTGAATTGGGCTTAGTTCGGGCTCTATCTAACCTGATTTGCTTGATCAAGTTATGTTTTTGTTTTCCATGTGCTTCATTCCCATGTGACATATAAAATGCAAATAAATTTTGATGACATTATGTGGTAAGAGTTGAGTTCCTAATTACATAAAGAATATCTACGGCTTGATTATAATATAAAACATAATTTTTTTATTTTTATTTTATTTACACAATGCTTATATTAAATATTGATAATTAATTATGGATTCTATTAGCATTTGTTAAAAGTGTCAACAATTAATTGCTAACATTATCCTTAATTGGAACATAAAAAGTTATATAACTATTGATAAAAATATTTTTGACATTTCTTTAAATTATTAGTAACATATATAATTTCTATTAATAGCTCTTTTTGTTAGGGTGTCACTTTCAAGTCATTAGCAAACCCAATATGTTTAGCAGTAATGTTGAGACTTTTCAATATCTAGCTCTAATAAGGCTAGTCTTTTTTTATTTGTCGACTTTCTATGTTAGTTCATGGATGCACCTATTATACGTTATTGGAAATTTGATAAATGAGTTCTTCATTATTCATGTCGGTCTTAAGCTTTTTATCTCATCTCAAACTATACTTGATTTGTATACTTTTTCTATTTTTATTTTTGTTTTCTTTTTGGGGCAATAATTTTGCATTTTTCTTTTACAAATTACACATCACTAAGCACTAAAAAGTAAAGCACTTCTTTATTTTTAAATAGTAATGCTAAATATTACTCCATAACATATCTACAAGTGCTGAATTCATTTAAGCTAAATTTAGTACTTAGCAAACATCCTATGATAGCCAATAGAGCACAGAAAGTTTAGTACTCAGCAAACATCAAATGGCAACCATCAACCTTAAAGCACACAAGCTTAGTCAATCATGCTAATATAGACACATACAGACAACTCATATTGTATTGTTTTTTCAAAGCTCTGATACTTAGAGGACTCCACATTATATCTCTCTAAAAAGCATTTTGCATTCATGCGTCCACTTGCATAAGTGACTGCAGAATGTTCCAACCATTTCTTCCACATCCAAACACTCGTTCATGCGTTCCATGCTTTCGACCCTTCCACAGGAGGGATTTGTGCACGGTGAACTCTGCTCCAGGGGCCATCTTTCCATGGTTATTTTTCTCAAAACCAATACTACCTCCTTCCGCGACTTCACGATCTGTTGCTTGTTGGATGCATCAGAGAGTTCATTTAACAGTTCGATTCCATAATGCCTTGTTACGTGATCACGAAAATATAATACACCAATGGCATAAGCTGCAGCGTAATGACCACCAGCCACTGCTCTCTTAAGATATAGCAAGCCCGCTTTAATGTCTCTTTTATTGTAGATGAGTTCCTAAATAAAAACAAGAGGAAGAAAAAAAAGGAAACTGTACTCAATGAGATTGCCCCATCTTTCAAAAGTTTTTTGTGGTTTTACCATCGATCACCCTTGCCAATTTCATAGGTTAATATATTCCACATGAAAATAATGAAATTGGAAGTCAACTTACCAATCCAAGGATGCAGTTGGCTTGCATGTTGCCACTCTTTGCGCAGCTCCGAATCAAGGAGAAATATCCCTCCTTATCCCTCCAATGGAACATCCACTCCTTGTCTACCGAGAAGCATTGCCCCACCATCCTCGCCTTTGATGCCTTATTTAACCTCTTGCATGATTGTCTTACGCTGATGATATCACGAGCAGGAGTTGAGGATGTGAGGCGACACGAGCAATGATCTCGACCAGGAGATCATCCGGAAGGCAGTTGATGTCAAGGCTTGCCATTCTGGTGATGGAAGGAGGAGATAGTAACGATGGGAATAAGACGATGGCAGGGGTCTCAATTTATAAGCCAGAAATAGGCAGTTGGATGCTATTCCTATTTTTTTTTTTCTGTAAAGGATTGATAGTAATATTTTGCTATGGAGATGTGGTATAATGAACCAGTTGGTTAATGAGCTTTCTATATATATATATATATTCCAACGTAATATCTATCCTACGGAGAAAGCAAATAAACCAAATAAAGAACGGATCAGCCGCAGTGGCAACGATGGAAAGATCTCTTGAGGCCATCCATTAGCTAATCGAAATGGCGATCCGAACAATATGTGTTTTATAAGGGACGGAAATTGTATCATCCTCATTTTTAAAAAAATTGTATCAAAAAATATTATAAGCCTGGACAAGAGGGCAGATATTGGAGCCATATATAACTTTCAACGTACAGGTTCATGAGCTACGTACTATATCTTAGCCGGGAGAACTTGTGTGAGAGAAATATTCCAACATATGGATCAGATAGTATATCTCACTATAAATAATGAAAATTATATATGAATGCTAAATATAACTCAAAGAAAATCTTGATTTATTATTTCCATAAATAGCAACCATGTAACCCGCACGTGGACATTATTGATGCTATATATTACTGCTTCTATTGGCTGATCGTGGTCTCTCTATTTCGCCTCTCTGTCCGATATGCGGGATGCAGAATGAATCCATGGATCATGTTATATTCATGTGCTCTCGTGCGGCTCAGATTTGGCAGATACACACTTTACCCCTTGGTTACTGGAGGATGGACCTGCTCGGCTTTCTTTTCTGCATGCTATCCGGGTGATTACCCAGACTGGTCCCCGCTCTTAGGGTGTTCTTTCGGTCTACTTGGCTTATCATATTTGGCTGACCCGGAACCATATTATCTTTGCTGAGGAGATAGCTTTACCGCAGGTGGTTATCCGCCGTGCTCTCTTTCATGCCCATGAGTACACTCACTATTCTTCTGGTATTCACATTGATGGATCTGGTCACTAGGACTCCCCTGCTGCTTTGGCAGCGTACCGTTCTATGATCTTTGTCTCTTGAGAGCCCCCACCCAGGTTTCATCAAAGTGAACTTTGATGGTTCCGTCTCTGATCGTTCTGCTGGTTCTGGGTTTGTCATTCGTGGCTCTGAGGGTCAGTTACTTGCGGCTGGTGGGCATAGGTCTATTGATATCTCGGTCCCTATGGCGAAGCTCCAGGCTGCATGGGCTGGCATCACTCATGCTGTTCGACACATGCCATCGTAGATTGATTATTGAGGGAGACTCTCTTAGATTATCAGGTGATCAGGCAGGCTGAGGATTCTTATTCTCTTTTAAACCCCCTGATAAGAGATATTAGAGTCTCTACAACTACTTATGCCACTATGATTCGTCATGCCTATAGAAGCCAATGCAGCGGCTGATTGGATTGCATCTTTTGTTGCTCGCCGATCTGGACAGTGGGTTTGGCATGCTGGTATCCCTTGCCCTGTTATTTTACATCAAATTGTGTACTCTGATATTTCGGGTTTGACTCGCTCCAGAGTGGTGTGATCGTCCGCCTGTAACAAAAAAAAGGAAGCCTTTTATTCAGGAATTTCTATTTCATCGGATTGTTATGTGCACCCCCAGCTTAACAAAAAAAAAAATTACCCTTATAAAAATGGACCAAAATACCTCTATTTTTACTCTCTGCACCCTCAACAAAAACAACTCCCCCTCCCACCGCACAAGTCAACCACCCGCCCTTCCCCTTCCCCTCCTTCCTCTCCTCTTCAAATGAACAAAAAAAAAAAGAATTGCTCAATCAATCCATTGAGTCTTTGTTTGAAGACATTTCAACTCTCAATTGAACAATGGACAAGCAACTAGCGATTTGGGAAGGATCTATGGACGGAAAGGTTCATTTTTGACCTGTTTCGAATATATTTTTTTACGGTCCGCATCTTGTTGCCCACATAGGGCCGAACAAGGGGGATGGGGTTTAGGGTATAAATTAATTATTTTTTGACCGTATAGGGCGATGCTTCAATCGAAGGCAGCATGATTGGCTCTAATGTGTATGGATTATACAAATGAATTTACAACTTACGAGGTCTGATAATTTTGATTGCAATTATTTTATTAGTATCCCAGGCGATGTGTAAAATTTTTACTGGCATAAAACTTTTTATTGTGTAGATATTCAAGAGTAGAGAAGAC
This sequence comes from Calamus simplicifolius, assembly GCA_900491605.1. Taxonomy (NCBI): domain Eukaryota; kingdom Viridiplantae; phylum Streptophyta; class Magnoliopsida; order Arecales; family Arecaceae; genus Calamus; species Calamus simplicifolius. The sequence goes on from UESW01004268.1 coordinate 597,485, forward strand.
TTGTGTAACTGGTGTCGAGAACCTGGAAGGAGGAATGGATTTTTGTTATTATTAAAACTTCTGATTTGGGTACTATAGCAAGAAACCAAGAATTATACTTGCTTGCGAGAGGAGTGGTACCTGTAGAAGTAAAAGCATAAAGAAAAAGGGATCAAAGACCAGGGCCATGGCACTAAGAAGTGTCAATATCCTTTTGCATTAAGAGGAAAGAAATTAGACACTGCAGATGATTGGATGTTAATGGTCATTTGTGGATTGCACAATCATTCAGCTGCAAAGCATATCAAGGGGACGATTATCGAAGCATAAGACTTCATTGTTAGTTGATATGTCAAAGACTTTGGTTCGGCCAAAGGCCATATTATCCACATTGAAGAAAGGGATGCCCTCAATGTTACGTGCATGAAGACAATCTACAATGCACGATAGAGGTGTAAGGTTGTAGAGAAAGCTGGAAGATCTCAGATGCATCATCTTTTGGGTAAATTATCTGAGTATAAGTACATTGAGTGGCATAGGAATTGCATTGAGTCTGATATTGTTCGTGACTTATTTTGGGCTCATCCTGGCAGCATAGATTTGTTACGTACATTTTCTCGTGTTTTGATAATGGATTGCACGTATAAGACGAATAGATATCGTCTTCCTCTTTTAGAGATTGTGGGGGTGACATCAACTAACTCACATTTTCTATTGCTTTTACATACATAGACTATGAGCAAGAAAATAACTATACATGGGCATTAGAGAGATTGCGCAGTGTCATGGACACTGATGTTCTGCCTGAGGTGATAGTCACAGATGAGACTTGACTCTATTGAATGCAACTCAAAAGGTATTTTCTATGGCAACACATTTGTTATGTAGATGGCATATTAGTAGGAATGTTTTGGCCCAGTGCAAAAGATTATTTGAAACGAAGGAGAAATGGGATAAGTTTATAATAAGTTAGAATATACAAGTGTTGTCAACCATAGAAGACGAGTATAACAATTACTGGAGTGCACTCCAGAGAGAGTTTAGTGCCTATCCAGATGCTTTACGGTATGTATCAGATACTTTGCTGAGCAAGTTCAAGGAAAGATTAATCGCAGCATGGACGGACACATGTAGGCACTACAAGAATGTGACAACTAATAGGTATCACAAGAAATTGATTAATTTTAGAAATTTATAATTTAATTGTGTATTTGTTATCTAACTTTTATTAAATTATATTTACTTTACTAGGGCTAAAAGTACACATGCAAGGCTTAAAAGATAGCTTGGATCAAACCAAGGAACTTTCAAGTCATCTTGGACAAAAATTCATAATTTGATTGAGTTGCAGCATAGTGACATCAAAGCCTCATTTGAAAAGAGTTTGACGATCGTGCAACACAACTTCAAGCCTTCTGAATTCAAAGAACAGCGAGGTTTTATATCTATAACTGCATTAATAAGTATGTTTCTAAAATAACTCGTATTTCCACACTTATTAACTACCGAATTAGAAAAGGTTTGGTCAAAGATATAATTAATACATTTGATCTCATATCTTTATGAGTAAGACCCACCATTTTAAATTTCTAGACTTAACCCAAGCGTGCCACCGTAGGGTAGGTCAGGCTTGAAATACATCTAAAAATTCTATTAAGAGATCTAGCCTTGTTATTGAATTGAATGGACACCACCCATAGGGGGACGAAATCAAAGCATCTCGAGGCGCCATTCAACTCTCACGGTGCTAATCCAATGGTGGAGACTAACAAATTTATTAATTACTCATTATTAAAGTGGGATTGTATTTTATTATATAAAGATAACCTTTTATCTTTGTGAATTAAATTCAATAACCTTTAAATCTTGTCATCTCATGTAGATTTAATCTATGAATTTAATTCTCTCAATAATCAAATTCTGGTAAATATTTTAAGATAACTATTATCTTTTTTAGAAATTAATATCAAAAATTTTAATAATCATATTATTAAAATTTAATATCACATATTAACTTTTGAAATTGATTTCTATATAAAGAATCATATTCTTGTTATTTATGAAATTAAATAGATTAGTCTTAGATTTAATAATTATTATTAAATTAATATCAAATATTAACTTAACCTAAGACTATTTTTAATTTCATAATTTTATTTAAGAATCAAATTCTTAATATTATAATTCCAAACCATCCATTTAAAATCCTTTTTAAATATATTTAGAATTATAATAATACTTTTTTCATTAACTAAGACCCTATAAATATGCATAATCATGATTAGTCAAATAGTCCTAATCAATAATTTTATAATGCATAGGATGGATATTTCTAATTTCTATATGGCATGATAAAATTAACTCATCAAATAAATTATTTTATTTTAATAATCATGGGCCATCTTATGGCCAAACTGTTTGGAGTGGGCTTAGGCTCAATTTGCTTCAAAAACAAGTTTGGGATTTGTCCCAAACCATTTGGATTTTTATAATGATTTTCTTCACGTACAACACAAACCAGTTTGGATTTTGATGTGATAAAATCTATGATCAAATTGCAGATCCTTTTGGTTTCAAAAATTAATTCCCAATATGGTAATTAATTAAATCATAAATATTTCTTAGCAGCCTATTGTGCTCTCTGGATCGCAGATAGTTGGATCAAATGCACCAAGGTACTACCATCAGCCTCCCTTGTGGTGCGTCCCTAATATCCCTACCATACATCTGTTGGGAAAGAGATCTGAGGTACTACCAGTAGCCTCCCTCTTGGATCACCCCTGGGTTGAACACGATAGAAACCAAGAACATGATACATTCCATGCCCATAATTCTTGGGATCTATATCCCATGCTCAACTTTTAAGCAAATAGTTCACAGTAAAAATAAATACCAAATATTAAATATTTATGCATACCAAATATCAAATATTTATGCATACCAAATATCAAATATTTATGCATACATAAAATATCATACCATATCAAATATATGCATACCAAATATCAAATATTTATACATACCCATCCATAACATGCATACCATATATCAAATATATGTGTAGCGAAAGCATGCAGACCGTTTAACATGCATAATATTAACATTGTCATATGAAAAGAAAAAATTATCATATAATTTTTCTAAACATAAAAACCATACCGATATGTTGAGGTCTCGAAGGAACAGATATGCCCTACTACTGGATTCGAAGCTATGGATGAAGAATCCCACGGTAGAGTTTATGGGCCAAGGTACTTCATAAAATACCTGCAAAATTAAAAAAAACCAGAGCCTTCCTCACCTTTCTCAGGATCGGTATCGAATTATGAGAATGAGCTCACTCTTGATTTTTTATTTCTCACAATTCTGGTGCACATAAAATAAGAGAGAAAAAGGATGAAAGAAACGTTTCTTTCATTTTGCCTTACCATGAAAGTCCACCTTATGCCATATTTATAGGCTCTAGGTGAATCATAAATTTAATTTAGATAACGTTTATCTGTTACAATATTTAGATAATGTTTATCTGTTACAACATTTGATGTAGATAACGTTTATCTATTACAACTTTTAATTTAGATTCTGTTACAACATTTAGATAACGTTTATTTATTACAACATTTAATTTTGATCGCATGAGAACAATTCTCAACGTCAACTCCTTGATCATATCAAAGAAAAAGTTGTTTTCTTATTTGAACTAATTTACAAATAATATGTAAACTAAATATAATAATATCTAATAAATCAAATTTATTATTTTATTTTTAATATTCTTAATAATCATTATCAAAAATATTAAAAATAAATAAAATTTCTCTCTCCATCAACTCATAATATGCGCCACTAACAAGAGCAAAATTCTCTTGTGTGATGTTCCACAATAACACTTATTATAGAGTGAGAAAAATAAATAATTAATCACATTAATAATTCAATCCAAGAGTATTCGATGCGATTAACCTAAGATGGTATGGAGACCATGGACCCATAATTTCAAGCTCCAATAAACTTGAATAAACTCAATTAAAACTCTTTAATTATTTATTCAGTTTATTAATCTCAAAGTTATTCCACTAAAAACTTGAATAAACTCAATTAAAACTCTTTAATTATTTATTCAGTTTATTAATCTCAAGTTATTCCACTAAAAACTTGAGACTGCACTCTTGAAAATTATAGATTAATTTTACTCAAAAACTTGAGTTGTCCACTGATATAATCATTACATGTAATTCAACCCTCCATAATTAGTTCATAATTAGAGCTAGGTGTAATAACCGTTATACCCCTCTAATTTTCTCTTATTCCTTAAGTACCATTGATTAACTAGTTAAACAGTTAATTTATGATCGAATCATAAATTGCGCGCATAACTGTTTAGCCCCATAATCAACACTTAAGGGAACTAATTTTAAGCTTCTTTTCAAAAGCCATGGATTACATATCTTTAAATCACATTCACATCCCAATGTGTTATTAAACCTCCAAGATGTAAGTATTGGGCCCAATATCAAATGAGCTTTAACAAACAAATCAAAAGATCTAATAGCATAATCAAGGAGTCTGTGATTAAATCAGGATTAAGGTTGATTTACATATGATCATCTTATGACATAAATTGAATTCTTTATAACAGTCTTAAATAAAGATTCAAATTATGTCGGTCCTTGCCATATATAATCTTATTATATAGAATACCTCCACTAAGTGTCTCTACACAACAATCTGGATAAGATTATCATATTCAGAATGTTCATGGACTGTATTAGAGATTGGCGATAGACGATCCTTACTTTTATCAATCACGAACATGTTTAAATATATTAGCTGTAATTTTAATCCTCTTGTATACATTATACTAAAATTATAGCCTCATAATATATTTTGGATTTTCATATAAACATTTATCTTTTATATAAATGAGGCAAGATTGAATAAAATTGCTTCTTTTATTAATTCAGAAAATCAAAAAGTATAAATACATCTGATTTCAAGGGCACTATTCCTAACAAGTTTGAGATTGCTAATTCAGAAGGGGAAGAAAAGGTTCTATTTCTAGACTACTATGAGTCGCAATACTATGAGAAATGATGAAGCTCGTGTTTAAACTAAACCATGATGATCTGAACCTTATAGATATAAACCCAGGCATCTCTTGATGAATGCTGATGAGGAACGCAAGCTGCATTTAGAACAGGTGCAGCCAGATGATATGAAACAAATCCTGGAGTTATTCCAAGCTGATAAGGAGGTCTTAAGCAGGATTACATTGTTGAAGACTGTGTAATGTTTATATAATGGGAAATCATTTGTCTCAGATCTGGTTAAAACAATATCCAGTGTAAATAGACACTGTATTGAAATGATTCTTGAGATAGGCTGCTATTTTAACAGCAAGGAGACTTTTTTACTGATGTCCCCAAATTTAAAGGCTCATGGTATAATTTGCACTGCTAGAATTCAGGCTTGTTTCCTCCCAATATCTTCTCCTTTGTTTTCCTGATGATCAATTTTATCAAGCTCACTTATGAAAAAAAAAAAAAATCATATTTGCAATTTATCACGCATTGGTAAGGTGACAAATAGTCTGCTTTTTAACTATAACTGTCTTAAAGAATTGCACAGGTGATTGCATAAGAAAAAAAATCTAAGGTGAAATATGTCTACATGAAGTCAATTTGGGCAAAATAATAATGCTTGTAAGCTGATTTTTGTTCTTTGATGTTACATTTTCCTTCTTTCATCTTGCAACATAATTTAGTGTAGTCAAAATGCCCAGAATTTTACCTCTCCTCAAAGTTCATTTATGGCTCCTTGTAAGCGTTTAACCAAAGTTTTAAATCCCATGGTGGTATTCTAGATTTTCTATGAAATGGGATGCCCCATTGTCTCACCTTATCTCGATGGCCATCTTGGTAAAGCAACTCAGTTTCCCCATCTCTCTTTTCTTTAATTTTTCTTTATTTCTTTTATTGCTTCCTTTCCTTCCTCCTTTCCTTTCTATCCTTTTTACTCTTTTTCATTTCCTTTTTCCCTTCTTTCCTTCATTGTTTTTCCTTTCTTCTTCTTCTTCTCTATAAAGTTGGGCTTCAGAATCCCACAGGTCTCATTTTCCTATAGAAATGGGATGGCTAGGATGCCTCTCAATCAGCCGAAACTTAAAACCTTGCTTTTAACCATCCAAGAGAAAACTTAGATGACCCAAAGAAACATTTTCTTTGTGAACAACATGAAATTTTGATTTTTACATTCAAGCCATTACACATGATATGCATGAGCCTCTGAGCATCCAGTTGAAGGATAGGAAGCCAAGAACCACAAGTAGACGGAGTGGGAAATGTCTGAGTACTCTTGAGTTAGCTATTGTCCCTAAAGCAAGTGCATCAAGACCTAATTCTTTTATCTTGTGGGCAAAAAGGATGATTTGCAAATAATACATATGCATGGAAATCCCATTTTCTAGTCATTGCTAAACATGAGAAAGTAGTTGCATTTACTGTAATTCAAAAAATATCTTGGAGTCAATTGAAGGCAACTGCAATTAATAGTACTGAAAAAAATGATTCATTCAGTGGCATCTTTACGATAATGTTTACAACAACTAATGTGATATAGTAGAAGAATTTACAGCACATTATTCCTTCAGATGCTTCGAGCTAATACACTAAATAAAATATTACAAACCAACATCCTAAATCTTGACTGACTTGACAGAAACCAATTTGTCATAGCTGCACATCTTGCAAAAACATGCAATGTCAATATGAGATAAATACATAACTATGTCACACCGAATGTATGATCAGGCAAACGTGAGTAACCACAAGCTATCTGCAGTTTAACAATCAAACTATTTACAGGCAGAAAGAATCAAGCATGGAACTATGACACACCGATGTATGATGAGGCAAACCAATGAATAACCACAAGCTATCCGCAGTCTATCAATCAGACTATTTACAGGCAGAAAGAATCATGCATTGACTTCCAAATTGTGCATAAGTTCACTTTGGCAACTACTTCCATTCTGAAATAAAGAGGAGCAGTTTGTTTTCTCAACCATCTGCTTTTCCATCTTGTCCAGCACAGTTGATGTACTACTCCGAGAGTGAAAATGAGGTTGCTCATTTGTTTGTCCTCGAGGTTCAACAGATGGACACCTGTTATCATCATAGGTGCTGGAGGAGATGGAAGCAGAAGAGAATGCACCACAAGAGAGTGGATTGATGACTTCTGAAGGAACTAACACAATGTGATTCTTACAAAACTCAGATCTGCAAGCAACTGGTGAATTCTGATCATGAGGGTCAAAACTGCATTTGAAGCAGAGGCTTAGTTCTTGTTTCAGCTTGAGCTCTTTTGGTGGAACTGTAGGCAACTTTATGAAGGCCACAACTCCATTTCGACACAGAGGGCATGGAATTGAACCAGGCCGTGTGTCTGTTTCAAATGTAATCTTGCTTGTTGAGCAAAGACAGAGTGCACACTTTATGCAGAGTTCATGACCACATCCTGAAGAAATAAGTAAGAATTTATGAACTAAAGAAAAAGATATTTCGCTTTTCCTAACTGAAATTCAGATATGAATATAAGTATTAGCAGCAGAAGGTTAAGTCTCCAACTGCTCGGACTGAGATTTACTGAAAATGCTTTGAAGTTTAAAATCATATGACAATAAAGGAGCAAAGAAAATCTGATAACAGATGTATTAGTCGTTGGCTGTAACAAGATGCTAGAAAACTTGCTCAACTTAGAAGGAAGTCATTGATTTAAACCCAACTTAATTGCAGGTTATTTAATTTGTAACAGCCATGGAAACCAGCATTTCTCCTTCAGCTATCATACAATGGAAGCCCATCTCCCATGACTATTAGTTTGATATCATCTAAGCATTACATTTAGTGAACTAGGAACTGTGCTTATTATTCCATCTACCAAGCTCTCCGTCAGGAGACAACTGAGGAAATGCATAAAGAATTTACAGGTCTAGATAACGAGAATGACCAATCCACTACATGTACATAAAACATGCAACATCAGAACCTTCAAATTATGAAAGGTTGATAAAGGAACCAAAAACCTGAAGACAAACTTTTTAGGCTTTAACTCATAGGAAAAGACATCTCTGAGTGCAAACCAGAATGGTGGATCAGAGATAAAATCCAAAATTCTCATCTCGGAAGAATGGGAAGATAAGATCAAAAGAGGATATTGCAACAATCAGATGAAGGTTTGGGACAATCTTCTCTTTCTGCTGGATGTTTCTGTCATTCAACACTCATAAAATGAGTCGGGGAGGAGAACTATTTACTAAAGGGCTATGCCGCATGGCCATGGATATGTTCATCAAATGAGGATGCATTCATTAGTTCCCAATATTATGATATCTAGGAATTTTTTTTATGATATGTTTTGTTGCCAAAGAAACTCAAAAACTTAGATTTCTATATGTTCATCTCAAAAGAATTCTGACAACTTCAGGATATTTATATTATATTTTTGGAAAACTTTTCCTTTCCAGGGAAGAGGTTTAATTTTCATTTCTGTCTCTGTATATTTCCTTGCAACCAAGCAAACACTTAGGTAGTGTTTGATAGGAAAAATATATCCATGGATAAGTGTACGGGATAGAGTTTATCCCTTGGCTATCCCTAGGGATATCCCTTGGCTATCCCATTGATCATATCAAATGCAAAAAGGTAAATCCATAGGATAACCTTTTTTACTCTTATTTGGAGGGATAACCAGCTATTCCTGCATTCTCTAGGGAATAAATTGAGGGGATATCCCATGGTTAACCATGGTTAACCATGGATTATCCCTTTGGTTAACTTTATTCTCTGCTATCCCTTATAGTTATAGCTTTTGGGAATAAGAGGGGATATCCAAGGGGATATCCCCTTTTATCCCCTATTTCAAACACTACCTTAGCAACTCACACCCAAGTCTGATTCCAATGCTCAATTGAAGTGTCAAGTTGGGGTAATCCAGGCTAAAGAGTTTGCAAGAATGGGTATGTGCAGCCCCTCACATGCAGCTGGCTTATTCTCTCTCTCTCTCTCTCTCTCTCAAGTTGGAGCTGGGTTGGTGTTAGACTTGGTGTCCTTTTATCAATCTAAGTGATAAAGATACCAAAATTACAGTGCATTAATTTCTTTTTTTTATTATCTTCTGCAGTGCTATTCTTTAATAGGTGTTTCGATTTTGAACTTCTCTAGTTATTGGAAGGTTTTACAAATGTTTTGAAGTTCTATTTTGATGTAAAATAGCGTTTAAAAGTTTTACTTATGTTATATTCTTGAGTTGAGGAGTCATGATCGCTAAGACTCAATGTCTACTGCAAAAGAAATTGTCTTTTTCTATAAGCTCTAAAGGGCATCTGACTAAATTAACCCAACCATCTTTTCTTAATTAAGGGAGTGATTATTTGATTCAAATCACCTAGGTTTTGCACCTTATCCTTGGTCAACATTGAAGTTATTGCTATAGCTAGAGGTGGAGTCTACTTCAATATAAAGGATATATTCTGCAGAGTAAACCATAATTTCAGGCTTTCTTCTTTTTTTTTCCCCCTCTTCTTTCTTGCAGAAAATTATGGTGAGAATCCATTTATTCACACCCATTGGTCCACTTTCATTGTTGATTTGGTGTTGAAACACTAGGTAATGTTTATCAATTTCATCCTTCATAATCCTTCGAGTTATGACCAAATTGAGATGAAAGAAGGTTAATGATCCATTATATTTGAGACTTGTTTCATGTTTTTAATTGTTTAGCATGCTCCTGTTTCAGCATGCATTGACACAATCCTAAAATCAATCTTAATTGTGGAAGTTGTTTCCTTGATCTGCTGAAATTTGCTGTCATTATAAAAAAGGATTAATTTTACCTGTTTTTCCAGTTGGAAAAAGAATTTTGATCCTGTTTGCATGAGATTATAATATCAGAACATGTGCTCTCTTGTAGGGATTTTTCATGCAATTCATAAATACGTCTGAATATTATTTCCCATATGACTGATGAGCGGATTAGAATGCATCGACAACTCTGATTGATGTAAATGTGGTCTTTTGGCCCTTTCTCTATGTTCTATGAGATGGGTTCATATTTTTCATTTGTCAGAAAGAACTTTATAGAGATCAAGTAATTATATGTTGAGTAAATTTAAATTAGGATTTTAACCAGATTGCCTAAATCTGTCACCACCAAGACCTCAAGACATGAAGAGGAGAACAGTGATATATTTTCCATAGCGATCATGCCATCATCAGGGCACCATGGGAAATTAGAAGCCTGTGGAACAATATAGGAAGTTCCAACTCTGAGTGCATACCTTGATGGTGATGACTAAGGAACACTACTTTGTGTAAACAGTGACTAAATTGTTGTTTTCAATAAGTATGTTGAAAGGATTGGTACATTTATGTGATAGCACAATTTAAAGTATTGATTTGAATAGCTAGCCAACTTTCTATTAACATGTCCACAGTGTTCCAAGTCAAGATGAAATAACACGTTCTTTCAGCTGACAATGGGTGAACCTTAAGTAAGAAATAGTTTCTACCTAACGAAAGATCTAAATTAGCAGAAGATTTAATAGAGGAACAAGTTAACCATGAAGACTAACACTTCAAACACGTGAGATACCAGCTATGTTCAGAAAATAATTAGCCATACCAGCTATGTGGTGAACTTATAGCGCACAGATTTTTAAGTTAGGGGTGGTTGCCTGATTCCCACAATGATGCAGTGGCTTTCACCAGAAAGAGCAGCAATCAACAAATTCTCACAATTGTGAATAGTAAACTGACGCAAGAGATGGCCACCATTTGACATTTCCAAACAAGAAAGCGATAACCAAACATGCATGGAAAGAGGACGACATTAATGCAAAATATAGAGTGTTGTGACAAAGAGCATAAGCAAGAGTAAGATTTCTTGTTTTACCAATGTATCAATTAGTGAAAGAGCATGGACAAGAGCATTCTGTCAATGTTTACTTCCATTGTCTTCAATGTGTTCTCTCTTTGTTTCAGATGTCTTGGGTTTTACTAGATTTTTTTAATATCCATTTTTTTCCTTCCTTTGTCTTTATTAAACTAACTCTTGATTTTTGGTTTCAATTTATATCTATTTTTAATACAAATTTTGGAATGAAGATGTGGAAAGAACAAGAATCTTTCATGATTAGACCTGGATGTTCACATATTTTAAGTTCAATTTGTTGCATTGACTTTAATTTATTTTCATGTCTAAATTTCACCTCTATTCCTTTTTGCTTTTACCTCTTTTAAGGCCATCCTTATAGTGTCTCTGCCTATCAAAATTTCTTAAGTATTGCTATTCTAATAAAATTTAAAAAATCCTGGAGACTTCTTTTATGAAATTAATAGAGTGTGGATTTACGAAATAGACAATAAGCAAGAGAGGATTTACTGTGTAAAAAAGCAAGAAACTCTGTGATATGCAATGCATTTCCTTGAAAATCATGAAAACTTTAATATAATATAGTTATCATATTATTGCTGAATCATTGTCCAAAATGTATAACATATTTAATTTACTCCATTTAGCCTTTGCTCAAAGAGAATTTTCTCTATCTAGTCAAATTTGTATTTTCCTTTTTTCGTATGAGACTGCTCTTGCATTCAATTATGCTTTTTTTTTTCTATGTGTTTACATGGGCAAATGGTGACAAAATCACACCATTTGTTTCCCCCCAACATTTTGTTTTAGCATAAGCTATGACATGTGCAATGGATGTTTCTAAAGAAAAGTAAATAAAATAAATGCTAGAGGATAGGTTTGAACCAAGTTTCACTATCTCAATACCATATCCTGTACCACTACTACATCGATATAGTATCGATACACCCAGTATATGGGTCATGTTCACATGCTGAGACTCAATATGTATCGATAGCAAGTCTCAGTTCAATATTAGTATGTATGGTATATTCAATATGAGAAGGTATCAACTAGTATGGCAAACTATGGTCCGAACCCTCAACCATATAGTTTAAACCCATGTTCTTTAATCAACTATCGTAACACCATAAATGAATGGGGAACATGTAACCTGTGAAAGGATATTATGAGAGCCAACAATTGGAGCCACATGAACTAGAGCTTCACCAACAAAGGCGTTGGGAGAATTTCAATTTAATCGTAGAATAGATAAATGCATTGTTGCTTTAAAATTATAAAAATGCTTAGGGAACATGGAAGCAAATGAGCCTTTCAACTGAATTTCATAAAGTTATTCTTTCAGAGTGTAAATTTATCAGGTGTATTTTAGTTAGATTTCATTGTTTTTTGTCAACCATAATAGCGAACAGAGGCAAGAAATTTTTTTGGATTCACATCAACAATGACTCAATCCCCAGATAATTGATCACAAGCTCAGATCCTCAAATTCGGATCTAAAAAAAAAAATGCAAAACCACCTTTTTGTTGCTAAACCTGTGCGGTTAATGCATTTATTCCTCTGATTTGCTCCTTCAATGCCCCAATAAATTGATCCCAGGCTCATATCCTCATAATGGTCTAAACCCTCGACTTCATCATGTTACCTTTCCATTTTGAATAATTTCATATGGTTGTGTTGTCTTCCACTCACCTCTCGGTTGTAAAGAAAATGTTTCCAAGGTTTCTCCCATTTATTTGCTCATATTTTCTAAAACTAATTATTGGCCAATATGATGTCTGTGTTACTCTGCTAACTGAACTTCTACAAGATTTCTTGGCAAAACCATATTTAACTTGGAGAGACTTGATAATTGGCCTCCACATGTGGTTTCATTCATTTACAGCTGGTGCCCGGTCATTAATAACAACAAAATTTAAGATTACATTATATAAAAGACAGGATGACTCGTTCTCAGAAATTTGTTTTCTGGTATGGCCACCACATAACCAACATGAGAGAAATCAATAATTGCAAAAGATGTAAGGAGCAGGTTTAACAGCTAACATGACCAACTTCAGCAGCTACAGTGCAGACTCTTTCCAGGCAAACAGCACAGATATCCTCATTATCAGAAGCAGCAGTTGATGACTGCAACCCACACTCCCTGCAGATAAATTGTGCAATGGATAAGCTTTGGGACATTACTAATTGATGCATGACCGTAAGCATCCAATTCTGGATGAGCAAATCCTTCAGAATTTTCAGTCTAATCCTTGAGAGAACTTTATCAACTTCTTCTTCTTCTTTGCAGATGAAGATTAAAAAGTTTGTTAATGAATACAAATATGTGGTCTTTATTCCATGACCAATAAAAAGGAAGTAGTCATTGACTGAAATTTATATTATTTAGTCTGCAAAATCGTTGCATCTACTAGCAAATAAATCATTTGCAGTTTGTAAATAATTGTTACAAGACTCCAAGATTAAATAATGTTGCCCTAATGCAATGAAAAGATTGTTGGCACTGCAGAAAATTTGTAAAGCAAAACAACATTATTCAAACCATAAAGATATTTTCAAAGTTTTGTAAATCTTATTATTTATCTTAATAAATGCACAATAACGTACTGAGAGTAGGTATAGGAAGCTGATGGAGTGAACTATGGGCCAGAGGAAGAGTGAATGGGAATCCCAAGGCAGATAAAAGCTAACCAAAATCACATTTTCCTACCTACTGCACTAGTAACAAGTGAAGCATAAAATGTATTCACCATGCATTACAAAGATACGGTCATCAATTGATTGTATTTCCAGCTGTACAATGGTACAAAAGTATGAAGAATTTATGGTGACTCCTAATCGCTGTCATTGGTAGTCAAAAATAAAACCTACTCACTACTATAGCTAGTGGTGAATCGGGATCATATCAGAGATCAAGGGCAATTATTTTATGAAAGAGAAAAAGAAAATTTATCTATAAAGGATTATATTAAGAACAACGGTTATTAAAAGATAACAACTAATTAATTAACGAAATTCAAATAGCAGAGAAGCAACACAGGAATCCGAATCCACCATGCAAACAGGTTTTATCTTCTTTTTTTAATGTTGCAATAGTAATAATTTTTGCAAATTTAAAATTAGAATAATTTATCTCTTGTCAGGCACGGACCATATCAAGATATCATGGCATCCTCTTAGAGTATAAACTATCTAATAATTGCAAGGTTAAGGGTCTAATCTATCATACTACGATCTGTCTCTCTTAGGCATGTACCGTATCCTAAGATCATGGTACGTCGATAGAGGTACAGGCCGTGTATGCCAGATCAAAACCTCAATCAAAAAAATAACTAAAAAGATATAATAAAGAAGACATAATTTTTATTGCATAGAAATTAAGAACAAAAAGAAAGATAAAACCTATTACAGGCTTCATCATCATCCCAAGTTGAAGGAATCTAGCCACGCATTGCTGCTGCCAACATTCCCTCCATAATTTTCCTCTCGCATGCCTAAATACAATAATCTAAATAAAAGAAGAATAAAAAGAGCTTTGTAGAAACTCTTCTCCTCCAACTACTGCCTGAGGTCCTTTTTTATAGAGCTCATCTAGGGTTTTCTTCTAGTCAACGTTGGAGTCCATCGAATGCTCAAAATCATTCAGATATTATGAGAAAATTTTTAGCCATCCGTTCAACATCACTTGCCTTATTTTGCATCAAAAATTATGTGAAATCATCTCTTTCTTCCTTTTTGGGCAAACCGAGTCCTAATTTGAGTGACGTCTGCATCGTTGAACTCCAAAAATCAAGCTCTTTCCATCTATAGGCTCCTTTTCTGCAAACATCCATACAAAGTATCAATTCTTAATAAATTTAAAGTAATTAATATTTATTTAAATAGTTAAATTAGGATAATAAATAGACTTATCACACCCCCAACTTAATCATTGCTAGTCCCTTAGCAATGTAATTAAAATAAAACCATGCGTTACTAAAATTCTCTTTTGCAAAATTAAATCTAGGCTTAAGGTTGAAAGAAGATAGCTAGTATCACTAACTAAGTATTGAGTTTTTGAAGTAAATTTTGATGTCAGAACTATTAGAAACTTTCTTAGAGTTCATCTATAGATCTATAGCACTTATGCTTGTAATAGCTAACTTAGCATTTCGGTACTAGCTTGTAAGAAACAATGGTATCTTCGCTTATCACTTATTTTGAGCAACTTTTATACATCCTCAAATTAAGCACATGACCTAAGGTAGCTTTCACACTGCCTGATATATATTTTTATTTATTTATTTTTATTATTTTTATTTTTTTAATGATATATTTGCATTGCCCATTTTTTGACGTGAACAACAATGCTTACTTAGGTGAAGGTGCCCGGTTACTCGATGAAAAACCAATGTTTATATATATATATATATATATATTATTTTTTATTAGGCAGGTAGCTCTTTCCTTAAATTCAAGTTTTTCTCATTGGGGTGTATATTAATTATCAATTTTTAGTAATAATTGAATCTTCAATTTACCTTACAACTAATACCTAATTTACCTCGTCAATGCGCATGTGCAATGGAAGTGCTAATAGCCTTTAGATGACCAAAGTAGGCTACTAAAAGTTTGACCAGCTAGTCTACTCGTTGGCTCTCTACAGTAATTAGCCAATACTTTCTAACTCTATTACCTTTTTCTAGTCAATTTTGCTCAAGAATTTCTTTCATAGCACAAAAATTTTAAAATTTTTAAAAAATGCCAAGGTATTTTCAAAATATTTTCAAAAAGGTTTCTCTTACCCCCCAACTTAATTCTCATTGTCCTCAATGAAGTAAGAAAGAATAAAATAAGGAGAAACACCACCTGGATGAGATATGCCTTGTGTAATGTTAGGAGGACCGTGCAGAGTAGTCTCTAATTCCTAAAAATAAAATCATGAAATAAAGGTTAGAACATAAAAATTTTGGGTTGCCTCTCAAAAGCGCTATGTTTAACGTCTTCAGCCAAACGTCATGGCTCACTTTGATTACCATTATCAAGGAGTTTGATGATCTCTTCCCTTACTACTTCCTTGATGGTTGGTTTAAGTTTTCTTTGGAGGTCTCTTATAGGCTTGGTTTTCTCTCTTAAGTGAATCCTATGTTGAATGATCGAGGGGCTAATCCCTTTTATGTTAGCCATGATCCATCCTAATGCTTCTTTATTCTCATTCAATAGTTTTCCTTCTTGTGAGGAGTCTAGATCGGTTGAAATAATCATAGGTAGGGTTTCTGATGGACCTAGATATGCATAGTTGAGATGCTTGGGAAGTGGTTTCAGTTCTAATTTGGGTACTTCCTTTATTGATTGTTTGGGTAATGGTTCAGGTACTTTCTTTAGTGGTTCAGTTGGAAGTTTCCATCTTGATTTTTCATCAATTATAGCAACCTCATTAATTTGCTCCCCATCTTGGTTTATGCAGGTTTCTAGGTCAAGCTTTTCATCACTAGGGTCAATTGGATCATAAACAGTATCCTGAACATAATTTGAGTCGCTCGTTTGATGTGTATTGGTAAGATTAAAAATATTAAGATCAATTGACATATTCCCAAAGGAGAGTTTCATTAATCCATTTTGACAATTAATTAGGGCATTAGCTGTGGTCAAAAATGGTCTACCTAAAATCATTGGGATGTGGCTTTTTGGGTTTGTCACTGGTTCAGTTTCTAAAATCACAAAGTCCAATGGGTAGATAAAGTTACCAACTTTGATCAATACATCCTCTACTATTCCCTTGGGTACTTTCAAAGAGTGATCAGCTAGTTGTAGGATCATTTTCGTAGGCTTTAGTTCTCCTAACCCTAGTTGCTCATATACAAAGTATGGCAATATATTAACACTTGTCCTTAAGTCTAATAGAGCCCTATTTATGAGGGTGTTCCCATAATGCATGAAATAGTGGTGACCCTGGATCTTTGTATTTACTGGCATATGGTTTGATAGATAAGAGCTCACACTGGCTGCCAGAAAGGCTTTTTGGGCACATTGATGGTCTTCTTTTTGGTACATAAATCCTTAAGGAATTTGGCATAGGATGGACCTGTTGGATCGTGTCCAGTAAGGGGATGTTCACTTTAACTTGCTTAAAGACCTCTAAATCTTATCAAATTGGGCTGAATTTTGATTGGACTTAAGTCTATTTGGGAATGGTGCTACAACCCTAATTTTTTGTTTATCTTCTTCTGACATGGGCTCAGCTGGTGGGTTGGGCATTATATTAGACTCTGATGCCTCAGGTGTTTTGGGCTGATCCAGCTCAATAAGTTGTTCAAGTGGCGGACTTCTAATTCTTTTCTTCATATGTATCCACCTGATTATATATTTGTTTCCTAGATCTTAATATGAATAACACTTAGTTGGTTAACCTGGGCTCCTTGTTTTGATCCTTGGATGTTTAGGTCCCTAGGATTAGCTTCGGGCTGACTCGGTAGCTTACCCCAATCTCTTTTACTGAATGTTGTAGCTAGTTGACCTATCTGGGTTTCTAGTTTTGCAATGAATTGTGTGTGTGAGTGAAGAAGATGAGTATTCATTTCAAGCCCTTTCAATGCTTGTAACACCTTTTCTTCGAAAGTAGGATCATAATTATTTGGTGAATGTTGAGGAGCACTTGAATATTGGGAATACGACATGCTTCTAAATTGGGTCTCCTGATGGTTAGGCCTAATTGATGTTGGACTGATGATAGGTTGGGTTTCCATAAAAAATTGGGTGATTTTGCCAGGTAGGATTGTAAGTATTTGAATATGAACCATTTTTTGGTCTAGGAGCCATTCGGGTTTGGGCTTGGTAGGCTTGCTCTTGAATAAGCTCAGGAAATTGGTATGCGGCTGGACATCACCTATAGAATGGGTCGGACTCGAACAGATTATACAAACCTCATGTAATTGAGTAGATGGGGAAGAGGTGTTTTTAACTTGTAGAATTCGATCAAGTTTTTGGGATAGTTCATCAATTTTGATAGAGATGTCTATAACTAACCTATGTTGTATATTCTCCCTCTCTTAGGTTTGTGGGAGGATCTCTACGAGCACATGTGATACCAGGAATTTTCACTTAGAGTTTCAAAAAGCTGCCATGCCTCATGTTCATTTTTTAACATAAATGTCCCTCCACATGAGGCATCCACCATTTGTCGATGCCTTTCTGACAATCCATCATAAAAATATTGAACTAACTACCATTTAGGTATTGCATGGTGCGGACATTTTCTAGTTAATTATTTTAATCTCTTCCATGTTTCATGAAACATTTTTCCCTCTAACTGAGAAAAATTAGTTATGGCTTTTCTAATTTGATTCGTTTTCCTATAGGAAAGTATTTCTTAAGAAATTCCCTCTGAAGTTGGTCCCAAGTTGAAATTATAATGTCTAGTGAATTTAACCAATACTTGGCTCTATCTTTTAGGGAGAAAGGGAATAACTTAAGCCTAAGTGCCTCATCGGAGAAATTTTGAATCTTGATAGTTGAGCAAATTTCCCAAAATTCATCTAAGTGTTTATAGGGATCTTCATTTGTAAATCCATGGAAAGCTGGTAACATTTGGATTATACTGGACTTAATTTCATATTGGACAGACTCTACTATGGGTACTTGTATGCATGGTGAATATGTATATTGTGAAGGTGCGAAGTACTCCTTCAATTGACGTGGTGGATTATTTTCTTGATTAAGATCCATAATGTGTGTTCTGTTTGCTCTACAAGTTCTCTCTATTTCAGGGTTTGAGGGTATGAGGTTGGGTTGTAACGATCGGTGACAAAGAATATACCCTACCAATACACTCTAAAGCAAACAGTAATTCCGTTTTTTTTTTAACTAATATATTAGAAGAGAAAGGAGAAGATTCTAAAGAAAATATCCTAAAAGATTCCTAGAACTAAGAGCAATGAAGAATAATTTAGTTATGGTTTAATAATTATTAGCAATCAAGTTAACACAGATTAGACTTTCTACCCTAGGTTTAACCTAGATCTAAATAGCTCCTAACTTCTAAGACTGCCTTGGAGCCCTCCAAATCAAAAATTAACTAATCAACTAGCCAGTTAAGGGTAAGGTCAATGGGAGTCCTTCCGTCGCTTACTAAATAAGCGAACGGAACCAATTAAGTAACCACTTTCCTTTCCTTTTCTAGACACTAGTTAAGCAGTCAATCCCGACCCGGTCCAACTCTTTCGGGTGTCTTGTCCTATTGAGCTCGAGTTCCTTAGGGCTGACGTCTACTTAATTTTAGAGTTAAAGACTTGGGTTAATGCAAAATGAAGGATGTGATTTATGGGCCAAGGAAGGGTGATCAACTCCCACCTTATCTTAATTAAGGGTTTGTGCCTTTAAAGTTAATTATGAAAATGCTATGCAACAAGTAGATGTCCAGCTCTTGAAATTATCAAACAAAATTAATCTAATTACTTTTTTTTAAAAAAAATTGTGATTAAGTTTCTAACTTTCTAATAAATTATGAAATGTCATTGAAAAAATTTTGAGTTTCGCAGAAAATAAATTTACCTAAGTCAATGTAAGCATAGAAATAAAGTATTTTTATTTTTATTATATTTTATTTTATTTATGTATTATTATTTTATTATTATTTTATTTTCTTAAATTAATTATGTTTTATGGAAAGTGTCTTAGGGTTTTCTTTTAGGTTCTTTTAAGGTAAGTTAATTAAAAGGAAAAGTTGATTAGGTTAAAAGTGGATTTGTAATAAGAAAAAAAATAATTTTTTTATGTTAAAAGAAAATAAGAAAATTTAACAATTAAGGTAGCTAAAAAAAGCAATAAGCTAAGAGAGCAATAACTATTCAATAAAAAAGAAATTTTTTTTTACTCTTTTCTTTTATATAGAAGCATAATAATAATGAAATAATAAAAAAATTAAAAATAAGAATAAAATTAAGAAAAAATTTATAATATTTTTTTTTTTTTTTTGAAGTAATCGTGCCTGGATCTCCAGCAATTAACGGTGCCAAAATTTGATCACTGTCGTTGGCGGTCAAAAATAAAACCTACTCACTACTATAGCTAGTGGTGAATCGGGATCGTATCCTCGGGGATCAAGGGCAATTATTTCACAAAGAGAAAAAGAAAATTTATTTATAAAGGATTATATTAAGAATAATGGTTATTAAAAGATAACAACTAATTAATTAACGAAATTCAAATAGCAGGAGAAGCAACCCAGGAATCCGAATCCACCATGCAAACAGGTTTTATCTTCTTTTTTTAATGTTGCAATAGTAATAATTTTGTAAATTTAAAATTAGAATAATTTATCTCTTGTCAGGCACTGACCATCAGAAGATCACGACACGTCCGCTTAGAGTATAAACTATCTAATAATTACAAGGTTAAGGTCTAATCTATCATACTACGATCTGTCTCTCTTAGGCACGTATCGTATCCTGAGATTACGGTACATCGATAGAGGGTACAGGCCGTGTATGCCAAATCAAAATCTTAATCAGAAATAACTCAAAAGATATAATAAAGAAGAGCATAATTTTTATTGCATGGAAATGAAGAACAAAAAGAAAGATAAAACCTTATTACAGGCTTCTTCATCATCCCAAGTTGAAGGAATCTAGCCATGCATTGCTGCTGCCAACATTCCCTCCATAATTTTCCTCTCCCAAGCCTAAATACAATAATCTAAATAAAAGAAGAATAAAAAGAGCTTTGTAGAAACTCTTCTCCTCCCAACTACTGCCTGAGGTCCTTCTTTTATAGAGCTCATCTAGGGTTTTCTTCTAGTCAACGTTGGAGTCCATCGGATGCTCAAGATCGTTCAGATATTATAAGAAAATTTTTCAGCCATCCGTTCAACATCACTTGCCTATTTTGCATCAAAAATTATGCGAAATCATCTCTTTCTTCCTTTTTGGGCAAACCGAGTCCTGATTTGAGTGACGTCTGCATCGTTGAACTCCAAAAATTAAGCTCTTTCCATCTATAGGCTCCTTTTCTGCAAACATCCATATAAAGTATCAATTCTTAATAAATTCAAAGTAATTAATATTTATTTTAATAGATAAATTAGGATGATAAATAGACTTATCAACTCCACAACTCAAACCTAGACAATCCAAATCTATTCTGGTGTTAAAAACACAAGACAGAAATAGCAACTAATAATCAAATAGCTTCTTTCTAAAAGTATAAAGCATAAATAAAAACTCAATTTAGTGCAATACATGAAAGCGTATTTTTTGTGTTGCATTTATGGGAAGTGTTCTTCCATAAGCATTCTTTTAGGTTGTGGAAGGACTAGTTTTGAACAACATGAACAAGCCCATAAATGTATTGAAAAAATACCATATTACCTTATACATGCATGGAAACCACTGACAATAACAACATGTGAAATTTAAGAAAACAGATGATCGCCAAGGTGCCTGAATGACCACTCAAGTACATTGCTATATCTAGGATGCTCTTAAGTGGCAAGGATAGATAACTCGATGGAGGAAATGAGGGCACTACTTTAAAATTTAAATATAGCAACCCTTTTTTGCCGATGCTTGAAGATAGCGTGGGGAATTTAGTAAGCCTGCCGACGCTTTTTAAAGCATCAGAACGATTTACCCTAATTAAACTAGTCACGCCCCCCCCCCCTCTCTCTCTCTCCCTCTCTCTCTCTCTCTCTCTCTCTCTCTCGGGATCCTCCTCCCCCCCCCGCCCCTCACCACCAGAGCCCTAGCCTCAGGATTTACCCTAATTCCAACCGCCTCCCCACCAGAGCCCTAGCCCCCCTAGGATTTACCCTAATTCCAACGAGTCACGGAACCCCTAGCCCCCCTCCCCCCTCCTCCCCACCAGAGCCCTAGCCCGAGAGCCTCCCCACTCGCCGCCGATTTACCCTAATTCCAACGAGTCATGAACCCACGCAGCCCCCTCCCCCCCTCCTCCCCACCAGAGCCCTAGCCCGAGAGCCTCCCCCCTTCGATACCCAACCCTTCTCTCTTTCCACGATTAACTCTAACCCGATCTTCGATGACTCCTTATCTTCGACTCCCTCTCTCTGTCGATTTCTTGGAAGCACCGCGCCTGGGTCTCATCGAAACCATTTGGCCGTCTCTCAAATCCCCCCATCGTTCATCGACTTGCTTTGAGATCTCGGGGTTCGAGAGAGAGAGCTGGACGTCGATCGCAGCGAGGGAGGACACTCTATTTGTTTGACTGGTAAGGCCTCTTGTGGATGATTATTTATAGTCGTAATATTTCACACCACGTTGATTTAGATGCATCTTGTTACTTGTTACCCAAGCTCTTCGTATTTTTGTTGCGCATTTCAGCAGCATCTAAGTTTTAACATACATCGGAGCTGACAACTGCATCGGGGACGGCTTTGTTTGACTGGTAAGGCCTCTTGTGGGAATGTAATAGGATTTAAAAAATAGTAACAATGATGGCTTTGTCTTCTTCTTAGGGCTTGTTTGTGTTATCTGGAGTATATTGGGGGTACTTAGGCTCTGTTTCACAATAGATTCGAGCATGCTTCTTGTTCTTCTATCGTATTTTATTTCATATTTGAGTGTTGATTTTTACTGTGGATCTAATCGGAAGAAAAGGATTTTGAAGATCTCATCTATTTCCCTTAGAAGGTTTGAAATCTTTCAATTGAAATTGTTAACTCTGTATTCTCTTGTTAAGTGTGTAGTGCAATCATTTACTATCATGGATCTTGGATGGCTTCAAGCTGATATGATGTCAAGGTCACCTGATAATTAGCTAATATGTTGTTCAATTTTTGGCATAGAGATATCACCCTTTTCCTGCTTAGTTTGCCGTGGAATTTTTTTCCTTGTACATGGTTGCCTGTTATAAGTTGAGCTATTTTGTTCATTTTTCCTATCCAATCACATCGATTCCAAAGTTATAAATTGGATATGTATTGCAAATGATAATATTGAGGGTCTACAGAAGGTCAGGAAGAGGGAGTACTTTGATGGATTCCTGTGGTATTGCTTTGGTATGTCACTGCAATACCATCATTGTTGAGTTGTTATTTCATGTTGAAGACCATAGGATTTTGTTTTTGCTTGGGAATTTTGGTGTTCCTCAGTATTTAGTTTTGATAATTGTGCATCCTTGGACATTTTATTTCGCTCCTGGTATCTTTGTATATTTATGTAATACTATGTGCGCAGGAATGCTTATGCAAATTCTTACTCTTGTTTATGTGGAGATGCTTAATAGATGTTCCATTTTTATTACTCCATTTAGCCTTGTTTCATGTTGGTACCATTTTAATCTTCAGGCTGGCACTATATCATGCCTTCATTGGATCTTAGAATATAAATTGCCTTTTGCAATCACTTGATTTAATCAATGAATTCTTCATATTGCTGTTCCAGAGGAGTTGGTGTTAGTAACAATGAGATTACTTGTGTTGCTTTCTTTTATATCAAGTTTCATTCTTTCTATTACTTTTGTTGTTTTCTTTAATATCAAGGTGCATTGTTGCTTTTACATTGTCTGGAAACTTCATGAGCCTACATCCGATCCACATTGATCTTCATTGTTGAGCTGCAATAACGTTTATTTTCATCCCATTTCTCAGATTTATTCTCATTCTAGATAAACCAATAAACTGAGGTAGCTTCTAAATGTAAGCTGGCAAGTGAAGCACCTTTCAAGCTTCAATCTACTTGCCTCCTTCATTGAATCTCCAGGCTTTTCGTTACCTTTCAGATGGTTATGTTGGGGTCCCTTAATTTATACTGAGAGACATTTCTCCATCTTAGTGTAGATCCAAACCCCTTTACTCCGAGCTGAGGCACATGAGCCTAAGATGAATGCTAGTCTCATGCCATTACTATATTTCGTGGCTGCCACCTTTTGACGACCATTTGATGTCCATTATTTGTGACATTATGCTCAGAGAGGTCACCAGAATTGAGGAAGAATGCCATCCCTGACCCAATCCTTTATTAGAGTTTTTTTTTTCAAATTGAGGAAGATTTTTTTTTTTTCTTTTTTGATACTTCTCTTGTTCGATCACTTCCGAATGCGCCATCTGTAACCATTGCTGCCCTCTGATCAACGGTCTCTTCTCTTTCATCCAAAAGCAATAGGCCTGATAGTCCCTTGCCACCATGAACAATTTGCCTAAATTCTTCTGATTGATTTGAGATACAGGGACTCAACTTATCCTTAATTCCGCAGGCTTTTCCTAGCCAAGCAGTTCGCGGAGCAAAGTTTGCCCCCGTTAGGCATTCTAGGGATGTGCCCGAATAAACTTAATTATCTTGGAATGGTTTGAGGCCCATTGACTATAACAACTAAAAAGTTCATAAGAGGCATCAAAATGGCCAGTCAACATAGTCTGCTAGAATGAATCACTTGGGTCCAGGCTGATTGGATCCCTCAATCTTGGTAAAAATCTCATGGTTGCTATCGAGGATTTAAATATGCGTCAACTTAAACTGAGCCTGCCTGGAATAAAATAGTGTGTTGAATTGAGCTAGACATACTCTTATTGATTACTGAGAGACCTTCATGTATTGATTGCAAGATCTTCTTCCACTCTAATAACTATTATTACTGTTCCCTAAGCATAATCTGAAACCCAGAGGAATTGATCATTTTTGCTACCTTTCAGCAGCAACTCTTCTCAGCATGTCCCTGATTGCGGCACAATACATGTGTTAGATTCTTCAATATTGCAGGATCATAACTTCCCTTGTAATTGGAAATAAATAAATAACAGAGTTATTTTGCGCAAATAAAAAGGATTGGTATCACTGACAATTGCTCGGAAGGCAACTTGAAGAACTACTTGAAATCCCCTCTATGGTGAGACTGTAAGAGAGCTGGGAGCAGAATAATAATAATGGTCGTAGTAGTAGTTGAGATGATGACTAGAATGATTAAGTGATAATAATAGCAGTAGTAATAATAATAGTAGTAATAATAATAAAGTGGTTTCCCATTCTTAAACTGAAATGTTTTAGCATGCCTAGACCTGTTGAGGGTTGACTTACTATGTAAATTATAACAGAGATGGTATGATTACATTTATGTTATCATACATGATGCTTGTCACCAGGTTCTTAATATATGGTGGTCTACTGGTCTTATTGAGTTAATCGAGAATCAAACGTTTAGTTGTATATTAGTTGCTCTGACTTGCCTTTGGATGTTTAAGGAGGTTGTTGTTTATTTTGGGAAAAGATGGTTATTTTTTGTTCTGGAATGAGTTTTAGAGGTTTCATATCTAGTATAAAACATGATATTGAGTGAAACTATTGTTGCAATCACAAAGGAAAGAAAGAGTGAAACTATTGGTAGAACATGCTTTGTCTGGTGTACGCATCCTTGAACTAAGAAGGGTTTTCCAAATAAGTTGGTAAAGTCTTGGAGCTAGGTACTTGGAACCAGAAGTGGTTCTCTCTAATACATGGACTAGAAACAGAAGCTACATATCAGGGCAGTATCTTAGAAAGTCTTGCTGGAATGCATTTGGTTTTTATGAAAGTAGAAAGACAAGAGATGACAGGATACCATTACAACATCATTATGTCAATTGACCTTAAAGATCTGACCACTGTTGTCCTTCAGGAATATTATCTTCGGAGATTCAGGTAATATTTTATTCATTTGTTGGTCGCTTGCCTTTCAAAAACAATGATGTCATGAAGATGTTCCATATCTTGGTACTACCAGTTTTGGTTGACTAGCTTATTCTTTTCCTCCTCTGATTTTTTCTTTTAAGAAAAAGTCAGACAGTTGTCTAGCGTTGTTAAATCAGTTGATCATCTATACATTATCATTTCCAGTCTGTTGGCATTCAATGCTGCCATTTCTAACCTTTTTTTCCATGCATTCCACTTCAGGTGTTTTTGACAGCATCTTCTTTTGCTCTTGGGCTAGGAGAAGTGCAACACTTGATTCCTTGATTAAAATTACAATTACCATTAACTGAGGGGAATCAATTATGTAAAATTACCATTAACTGATGGCAAGTATCTAATGAGGTATAGCTAAGATTAGTATTGTTATCGTGCCTTGTTAATTGTCAAATAAAAATTTATGCTACCTCTTTTGATTTTTATAAAAACATTTTGCAGACTATGCCAATATTGTGAACAATATAGTTCCTTTTATCACATTACTATTTATTTTCACATATGCCTGCTACTAAATGTTGAACACTTATGATGATGAAATACGTGCAGGATATTGGATAAAAGTTGGTTGTTTATCGATCATTTATCCTAAAATGGATAAAAGTTGGATAAATAAACCAAGAAATACCAAAGAATATTTAGATGGAGTTCATGATTTCATTAAATTTGGTATGGATAAAAGTAGTTTGAATGGAAAGATCTCATGTCCGTGTCGGCGATGTGTTAACAGTTCTTATCTAGATCCACAAACCATTGAAGAACATTTGATATGGAATGGTTTTGCTAGAGGTTATACTCGGTGGGTTTTTCATGGAGAATGTATGTTGCCAATATTAAGTAATCAACCCTCCTCATCTGATATTGGATCTGGTAATATGAAAGATAACCTTGTAGGAGATGATATGACAGGTTTGATCACAGATGCTTTTCGACATGGTGTTCAAAACTTTAGAGGTTCATCTAATATACATGAAACGGGTGGAATATTGATGGTTCTACATTTATGGAACAAACATTTGTTGAGGAGCAGATGCAATCATCAACTACTGAGTCAGCTTGTATCATAATTTAATTAAAGACGCAGATGAACAATTATATCCGGGTTGTTTGAAATTTTCTAAGATCTCTTTTCTTATACATTTATTTCATATAAAATATATGAATGGTTGGTCCGGAAAGAGTTTTACCATGCTCCTCAAATTACTAAAGGATGCATTTCCAGAAGGCTCTGGTTTACCATCCTCTTATTATAAAGCAAAGAAAGTTGTTAACAAATTGGATCTTGGATATCAAAAGATCCATAGTTGTCCGAAAGACTGTATGTTATATCATGGTGAAAATGCTGATCAAGAGTCATGTAATGTTTGTGGATCTTCACGATGGACAACTCATGAAGAGGATGAGGATGATGTAACGAACAAAACAAAAAACCGGCGAAGGTATTGCGTTACTTTCCTCTAATTCCTCGATTGAAAAGGCTATATTCATCCTCGAAAATAGCTTCATTAATGAGATGGCATGATGAAGGGCGTACGAAGGATGGAATGTTGAGACATCCAGCAGATAGTCTAGCATGGAAAGCATTTGATACTAGGCATTCTGATTTTGCCTTTGATATTCGTAATGTTTGGTTGGGTTTAGCTTCAGATGGCTTCAATCCTTTTCGGACTCTAAATTCTGCATATAGCACTTGGCCAGTTGTTCTAATACCATACAATTTGCCACCATGGTTGTGCATGAAACAATCCTCACTTATCTTGTCAATGGTTATTCCAGGTAATAAGGTCCAGGAAATGATATAGATATTTTTCTACAACTTTTAATAGAGGAATTGAAACAGTTATGGGAAGGTGTCGATGCAATTGATGCTTCAAATGGTGAAACATTTAAACTACGGGCAGCTTTGTTGTGGACTATTAATGATTTTTCAACATATGCCAATTTATCTGGCTGGAGTACGGGAAGGGTTGCATGTCCTTATTGTGCAGATTCGACACATTCAATTTGGTTAAAACATGGAGGAAAATTTTGTTATATGGGTCATCATCGATGGTTAGAACCAAATCATCCGTTTTTTTTTAGAAAGATTTATTTGATGGTACCATAGAATTGGGATGTGTACCAATTCCACCTTCTGGAACTAATGTTCGTATACAAATGGATTCCATTAATTACATATATGGTAAATTCTCAAAGTCTTCTACAAAAAGAGGAAGGAATGATCAAGAAGGATTGTCAGAAGAAGTGACTATTAGTAATATGGATGCACAAGTATTTGAAGATTCAGATAATTTTTTTGAAAAAGAAAATGAGGAAGATGTACAGATAACATGTACAAATCAGCCTAGCAAGCATTTATGAAGAAAAGGAGTATCTTCTTTGACTTACCTTATTGGGAACATAATCTTATTCGGCATAATCTTGATGTCATGCACATAGAGAAGAATGTTTGTGATAATCTACTTGAAACATTGTTGAATCTTGATGGAAAGACCAAAGATAACATGAAGGCACGATTGGATTTAAAAGAATTGGGTATCCGACCAGAGCTTCATCCCATTATGCTTGCTAATGATAGAACTTATTTGCCTCCTGCATCTTATACAATGTTTCCTCAAGAAAAAAATTATTTTCTTGCAGTATTGAAAAATATTAAAGTACCTGATGGATATGCATCAAACATTTCAAGGTGTGTGCATCTTAAAGATATAAAAATTTCTAATCTCAAAAGTCATGATGGTCACATATTGATGCAAGATATCTTGCCAATAGCTTCAAGATCATCGGTGCCTAAACAAGTTATTACAGTTATAATTTGGCTATCATCATTCTTTAAGGCATTATGTTCAAAAGTTATTGATCCTGGAGAGCTTGATCAGTTGGAGTCTGATGTTACTATTATACTTTGTCAGATGGAAAAGATTTTTCCTCCTGGATTTTTTACTATTATGATACATTTACTCATTCACTTAGCTTCGAAAGTTAAGCTTGGTGGACCATACATTATAGATGGATGTATCCTATTGAGAGGTACGACATAGAGGCTGATGTATCCTACTGACCGATCCACTATAATTTTTAATAAAAGTAGCATCATAATTATGCTATATTTAAAAATTAATTTATGTTGTAGGTACCTTGTGCAATTGAAAGATCATGTACGAAACAGAGCCTATCCAGAGGGTTCGATTGTAGAAGGATATATTGCTGAAGAGTGTTTGACATTTTGTTCAAGATATCTTCAAGATGTAGAGACAACATTTAATAGACCTCAATGGTATAGTGATTTCGTACATAACGCAGAATTGTATAAGTTTTCAACTGCAGGTAGAGTCTTGGAAAAAACTGAAACTATTGTATTGGATCCTAAATCAATGGTACAAGCACATCGTTATGTGTTACTCCATAGTGAAATAATATCTGACTATCGTAGGTCAGTATGATTTATTGCATTTCATGTTTAAATATCATATCTTATTTTTTGTTCTAAATGAATAAAGTATATTTTATGCAGCAAATTTTTAATATCTCAATGACAAGCTAATGATGGCACTTGACCTAATCCAAGGATTGAATAGCGATGGTTAGTCGAGTTATTTCCTGAATGGCTTTCAAAACAGGTTTGACATATACTTAGAGAATATATGTATAGATTTAGTATCAAATAACCTGTTAACATTCCTTTTTATTTTCTAGGTATCAATGATGATTGAGAGAAATTTTTTAGCTAAATTAATAGCCTTGGCTCGAGGACCTAACAAAGTTGTGAATAGATATAATGGTTTCATAATCAATGGTTTTAAATTCTATACTAAAGATCGTGAGAAATTTAGAAGAACACAGAATATAGATGTATCTTCAGATCATGAACAAGAAGCTAAAGATAATGATTCTCCTAGTGTTGATGTCGTTGATGCAAATCATAATGATATAGAAAAATTGAATATAGATGTATCTTCAGATCATGAACAAGAAGCTAAAGATAATGATTCTCCTAGTGTTGATGTCGTTGCAAATCATAATGATATAGATCTACCTAGAGATTGGAGATATGCCTATGGCCATCCAAGAGAATTAATTATAGGTGATCCATCTCAAGGAGTAAGAACTAGATCATCAATGAGAAACATCAATAATCATCTTGCATTTGTATCTCAAATTGAACCTAAAACTATTGAAGAAGCAGAAAAAGATAATAATTGGATGTTGGCTATGCAAGAAGAATTAAATCAATTTACTAGGAATAATGTTTGGACTCTTGTAGATAGACCTAAAGATCATTCTGTTATAGGATCAAAATGGGTATTTAGAAATAAATTAGATGAAAATGGCATAGTAATTAGAAACAAAGCTATATTAGTTGCAAAAGGATATAATCAAGAAGAAGGAATTGATTTTGATGAAACTTTTGCACCTGTAGCTAGACTTGAAGCAATTAGATTATTACTTGCATTTGCATGTCATATGCATATCAATTTATTTCAAATGAATGTTAAAAGTGTATTTTTAAACAGATTTATAAATGAGAAAGTGTTTGTTGAATAACCACCTGGTTTTGAAGATCATGAATTTTTTAAATCATGTTTTCAAATTACACAAAGCCTATATGGTTTGAAATAGGCACCTAGAGCTTGGTATGAAATATTAAGTAAATTTTTAATTGAAAATGATTTTGTAAGAGAAAATGTTGATAAAACATTATTTTTGAAAAGAAAAGATAAAGATTTATTAGTAGTACAAATATATGTCGATGATATTGTATTCGGTGCTACTAACAACTTGTTATGTCAAGAATTTGCTAAGTTGATGCAGGGTGAGTTTGAAATGAGTATGATGGGAGAACTCAACTTCTTCCTAGGACTTCAAATCAAACAAAGCAAAGAAGGAATTTTCATCAATCAAGCCAAATACATAAAGAACTGCGGAAGAAGTTTGGAATAGAGTCAATCAAGCCACTTGGAACTCCTATGAGTCCTTCGTGCAAATTGAATAAAGATGAAGATCGTAAGAAAGTAGATCAAAAACATTATAGAGGTATGATTGGATCTCTTCTTTACTTTGCAGCTAGTAGACCAGATATTATGTTTGCAGTATGTTTATGTGCTAGATTTCAATCTGAACCTAAAGAATCTCACTTAATTGCTGTAAAAAGAATTTTAAGATATTTAAGTGGAACTAAAAATGTAGGTTTATGGTACTCTAGAGACTCAACTTTAAATTTAATTGCATATTCTGATTCTGACTATGTTGGATGTAAATTAGATAGAAAAAGCACAAGTGGTGCATGTCAGTTCTTAGGATGTAACTTAATCTCTTGGTTTAGCAAAAAGTAAAATTTGGTTGCATTATCTACTACTGAAGCAGAGTATGTTGCAGCTGGAAGTTGCTGTGCTCAAATCCTTTGGATTAAGAGGCAACTTGAAGATTATGGCATAACCCTTGATAAAACACCAATTAGATGTGATAATACGAGTGCAATAAATTTGACTAAAAATCCAATTCAACATTCAAGAATAAAACACATTGAAATTAGATATCATTTCATAAAAGAACATGTAGCTAATAATGAAATCTGTCTTGAATATTTTAATACAGAGGAACAATTAGCTGACATATTTACAAAATCCTTGAATGAAGAGAGATTTTGTTATCTTAGAGGTGAATTAGGAATATGTGACCCTTTAGAGTGATTTTGAAACCCTAAGGAATGAGAATCTAGATTTCTATAAATTTCTTGAAAATCTTCTCACAATTTTAAGGACAAATTATCTAGTCATTTGAGCTATTTGATCCTTGATATTTCAAAGATTTTTTGAAATTTTTATTGAACTCTTTTTGACAAGTTTCAGCCATTTGAATCTCAATTATTTTTTTCTGAAACTGTCTTTGGAGTCAACACCTCAGAATGAGGAGTCGACACCTCTGACTGTGTCGCTCTCGGTCCTTGACCTTGGAGCCGACACCCGTATAAGTGGAGCCGACTCCAGTTCGAGCGCTGACTGTGTTAGCGATTTGGAGTCAACACCCGACTTTGCGGGAGTCAACACCTAGGATTCCAAAATTAATTTATTAGGGTAGAGTCAACACCTCATCATTTCATAACTTCTCAAATCTTAACCAAACTCCTCCAAAATTCTTCCAAAACTTTCCCACCTCTAATTCCATCCAAATCGAAACTTCCCAAAGATCTAATGGCACTCAAAAGGAGGGAATCAGTGGTTGGAGCGCCGGTGACCATGGGAAAATGGTCCGCGCGTCATCCCACTCGTGAGCTACTCCAAGCAGTGATTCGTCCACGGATTCAGACAACCCCAACACCTCTTCCACTTAGGTAGATACCTTAGCCGGGAGGGTTATCACAATGGGAAGAAAGATTGATTTGACCTATTTGAAGCCGAGGGTTTCTCAATCGGTAGGCAATTAAAGGAAATGGGCTAGAATAAGCTCTACTCTCTTGATGTTCCCACTTATCCAGCCTTAGTAAAAGAATTCTATTTTAATTTGGCTAGAGGTGATGGCGGTTTAGTTAGCTCGGTAAGAAATAAGAGGATTCACCTTACTTTTCAAAAGCTTGGAAACCTCCTTAGCATCCCAATTACCGATTTAACAGCTGACATGCACAGTGATAGGTCAGCGGCTCTTTCGAGGATGTTAGGAAGGGAAGTGACAGAGTTTGAGGAGATTAGGGCTAATCAATTACCCTTGGAATTGAGATTATTACACAACATTTGCAGTAGAATTTGTTTCCGAAGACCGGTCGGTTTGAGTATGTCTCGGAGCGAGATATTATTGTTATGGATAGTGTTTTGACTGGACAGCCAATCAACCTTGCAGCTATGATGATATTTTATATGGCGGAAGCTGGAGGGAAGAGAAGATCATCCCTACCGTATGGCATGGTGCTTACTATGGTTTTCAGGAGCCAAGGGGTTGTAATTCAAGAGAATGAACCATCTATGAACCTGAGGCACACCGACTACTATAGTTTGGCAACATTGCATCGGATGGGTTTTGCTAAAGTGAATGGACAGTGGGATAGGAAAGGACACCTTGATGAGAGAGCCCCTGTGCCAAGAGTTTCTGAGCCTTGCAAGGCTGGACCATCAGTTAGGGTTCCTTCTCCACAGCCTAGGAGTCCCATTCCTGCTCCTGCTCCTGCACCTACATGTTAATGATCAATCATCCACTTCTTCAGCTGAATTCTCAGGCCTTCAAATGGAGCAATTAAAAAGTTTGTTTGCTGCTCAAAAGGATGAGTTTGACAGTCAGTTCATGAATATAAAAGAATCACTTTATTCACTTGATGATCGGATTGCAAAAATTGAATCAACTCTCAACTCCTCTGCAGAATCTTTAAGTGGTGATTTGAAGAACATCTTTGAAGAACTTAAAGAGATTTGTGGAGATAGTAAAACTTATTCAAGGTGCAACGCCGAGCTTCAAGATAAAATCTTAACAGCTTGCACATTTGTTGATGAGAGACTTAAAGACTATGTTAAGCTTCAATGTGATGGAATAAAAATATTGTAGATCATTTAACAAGAATAGTGAGGAAGAACTTTTGATGTAATGAATGTTTAATGTTAATATCTTAATGTAATGAATGTTTAATTTTGATGAAATGTAGTTACATTTTGATGTAATGAAGTTTATGTG
>UESW01004268.1:632756-655675 GCA_900491605.1 Calamus simplicifolius
TTTGTAATACTTTTTGTTGAAATGAAATTATCTTTTGATGCAATGAAAATTATCTTTTGATGCAATTGAAATATTCTTTACCTTTTTGTTGATTACAAAAAAGGGGAGAGAATTATGGTTGTATATGCATTAAGAGGGAGAAAGTTATATTGTTAATTGCATTAAAGAAAGTTATGTTATTTATTGATTAATATGATTAATTGATTAATATGATATTGAATTATTTAATTGATGTGGATTAATAATCAAATTGATTTGACTATGCATAAGAAATCTTAAGTACCAAATATGTAAAGTAAGAGGAAGAATTTGAACTTCATAGGGGGAGCTACCTTATTCAGGGGGAGCTTACTCGTGAAGATCACTTCCTTGATAATTTTTTAATTTAAGAATTCTATGCATATACTCAATGTTTTTATAATCATCAAAAAGGGGGAGATTGTTGATCCATTTATTGATTTTGATGATTAATAAAGGATTGAGTAT
The DNA here is from genome assembly GCA_900491605.1 of Calamus simplicifolius. NCBI lineage: Eukaryota > Viridiplantae > Streptophyta > Magnoliopsida > Arecales > Arecaceae > Calamus > Calamus simplicifolius. Next base: position 633,243 of record UESW01004268.1, read on the forward strand.
ATTTATTTGATTACTAATGGATTTTATAAGTGTTTCAGGACTTAAATTTATTTGATCAATTTAAAGGAATTAAGAAATGAATTTTGAATCAAATACAAATCAGAGATTTCAAAGTTTCAGAGCTTGGAGTCGACACCTAGAAAGTCTGGAGCCGACCCCATGGCCAATTCAATTTTAATCTGATTTTTGATACGATCCGGAGCCGACACCTAGAGTTTCGGAGCCGACACCAGAGTTTCGGAGTCGACACTTACAGTGTCTGGAGCCGACTCCGATGCGGGGACAGAACGTTGTTTTTGAGCATCCTGGAGCCGACACCTACAGTATTTGGAGCCGACACCTGACGATGGCGAGCCGACACTTACTTTTTCGGAGCCGACTCCTCAACGAACTCAGAAATTTCTATTTTTGGATAAAACGATCTGGAGCCGACACCTGAAAAGTTGGAGCCGACTCCAACCTGACTGGGACAAAAATTTAAAATGCCAGATCAGCTCTAACGGTAATATTTCCTTTTTACCTAATTTCTAACGGATATATTTTGTTTCCAGGTACACTCCAACGGCTAGTTTCCTTCCCAAAAATGGATTAAAAGAAATCTATAAAAAGGGGAAAAACCCGTTTGAAAAGAGAGAAAAAGAAAAAATAGAAAAATCAAATCAAAAATCCGAGAAGTCTTGAGCCTGAAATCCAAGAGAAAAGCATTCAAATTCAAATCCTTCCACTCCAAAAAGCTCAAAGAGGAATCCAAGGCGTTCAATAAAAATCGGAGGATTTCCCAAATTGAAGAAAAGCTCGTTTTTTTTCCAACTTCTCAACTGCAACAACTGTGAAGAATTAAAGCTGAGGCTTGATTCACATTCAAAGGAGAAGAGAAAAGAAGAAAAGAAGAAAAGCTCAAAGCCAAACAACTTCAAATCAGGCTTTTCTAAACTTGTTTACTTTTTTTTGAATATTTGCTCATTGAGGAGCTGTGTATTTTGAAAAATTATTCTTTTTGTTTGTGCTAGTTCAATCAAGGGGATTGAACTAGTGGAGGTTGTATACCTCGGGTCAAGCTAGATTAGCTTGAGTTTAGGGTTTTGTGCTGGTGAGCCCGAAAAACCGGCTGGGTTCGTTGTGATCCCGGGTAAAACAACAAGTTTGAGTTGTGATCTTGTAAAACAACTCGGCTGTAATCGAGGGATTATAGTGTGGACCCAAGTGGATCTTGGGAGTGGACGTAGGTGTTGGATACACCGAACCACTATAAAATCTTTGTGTTTGCCGTGCTTCATTGTCTCTATCTCTATCTCTATTCATTTTGTGCTTTATATTTGCATTGCATTTATTTCATTCATCTTAAGCAAACAATTTTTTAAAGGTTAAATTTTTAAAGAACCCAATTCACCCCTCCCTCTTGGGTTGTCATCTGGGCCAACAAGATTCTTTTATAATTTCCATGAAAAATCTTAAGAACGACTTAGAATAGAAATAACCTATATAATCTAAGCAACCTGGTTAGTTAGCAAAGTCAAATAATGCCTAGCTTATATATGGTCAATCCTTGTTTTAGGTGCTCTAGGGTCTCTACCAGCCACCTTAAATAAATTTTGGTAAACTATTATGATCAAGGTTATTTTGGGGCTTCTAGTAATTGACTATAAGTAGGTAATAACTTTTATAGCATAATTAGCTGATTTATATAATAAAACCTTCATGAAATAATATATACATATGGCTATCTCAATATATTTATTTATGCACAAAACTAAGTTTATCTATGAACACAAGAGTTTGAGCATATGCATGCAATTAACCTTAATTTAAGTAAGGATCATGTTTACAGTTTTTTCTATCATATCCTCATAATATGATTTGACATATGGATTACACTTATGTTGTATAACCATAATTCTACACTAGGAGATAAAGACAAGTATGGATAAATGAAAAGAATTTTCTACAACTATTATGCAAGACTTTATATCCCATGAACTATTGAATATTGAGTACTGCATATCGACTAGTAACCTCATCTTCTCATAAATGATTAATGCTTATATGAATTTCCTCATGTCATAATAAATGATTTTCAAAATGTGGTCATGTGAGTGTATATTCATATAATTAGCCGATATCCACTCAACTTTGATATACTATTTAAGCTTATGCTATTAGTATTATCTTATGCCATTATAAATGACCACTTAAATTTTGCTGTGTAAATATACATCTATGTGATCAGTTGATAATCATTTAAACTCCAATGCACCATTAAGCTCACATAAATTGGTAAGTGCCTTTTGCATTATGATATGATCCAAGCTTAATAAACTGGTTTCTAAATACCTTGCTAGTAGGATTGATACTAACCTCATTTGAGTGCCACACATATGTTATGCCTCGGATATGACTACTAGTAATCTTCTTTATAGGTTTTCAAGCTATTTGTCTAAGCTTTCGAGCCATTTATTTTCAATGATTTCGAATAGCTTTTGTCTGACATGCAGTACTGTGATCATTTTTATGGGTGCATATACATGTGTATTATATTGTTCATTTGTATGCTTTTATTTCTCATATTGTTGAGCCTTTGCGCAGGTTAAATGATGCATTACTATTATACGTGTGTATGCATGCATGAATGCATATAATTAACTAATGGTGTTACACTTTATTGGTCCTCGTGATATATATTTATTGAGTGCAATCTCATTCCTCACTATATTTTTTCACAAGACACTTTACTTATTACAAAGTATAAGATGCCCAAAAATTTATGCTATATGATTTTACTTTTTTTAAATTTTAAAACTCTTATGGAGGATTGTTGACTTTTTAAACAAAAAAAATATAGACAGAAAAAATTTTTGAATTAAAAAATAATTTTGAGGGCTCGAGAGCATTTCTCTCGCGCTCGTGAGCAACACTCATGAATGCTCGCGTGAGCATGCATATGGCACGACCGCTCGAAAGCGCAACGACTGCTGAGTTTATAAATAGGCTCTAGGATTCAGGGTTAAATATATTCTAATTTAAGAATCTCTTTTTTAAATTATATTTGTTATTCCTATTATCTTGTTATTTCACATCTGAAGGAGTTATTGAATTGCATCTCTACATGATCATGTTTATAGTAAAAGACTCGGATCGAGCTGAATCGTTATACCTTAAATAAATCACTTACAACCTGGATGAACAGATGAAAACTAGTCTTTAGAACAGTGTCTAATATGCCTTGGCCTAGGCACGATGCTCAACTTCTTTTGATTTAAATTTCTATATTTTAATTTTTATATTTAAAATTTTAGTAATTTTTAAATAGTTTAAAAGTCAAATCATAACTACTTTTCCAACATTAAGCCTCTATAAGTGCCAAGCCATACATACGAACACAAGCTCATGAACTACTAAATCTTAGCCAAGAGAATTTGTGAGCGAAATCCAACATATCATATAGTATATCTCACAATAACTAATTGAAATTATGAATGTTAAATATACCTCAAAGAAATTCTTCATTTATTATATTCATAAATAGCAACCATGTAACCCGTACATGGATATTATTGCTGTTATTTTTATTGTTATTACTGCTTCTATTATTATCATTTATTCAAGGAAGCCTTTTATTCTCATCCTTTGGTTTCAGTCAAAACTATTTTTGGTTTCTCCAGACTTGGAGGAAAAGGACAAGCAGCTTGGCATGCTTTCAAAGTCTCGTAACATGTGCCATCATTGAGACAACGGTAGCCCTGTTTGTTACCTTCTAAGCACAGGCTGGGACCACAATGCGATGTTGGTCTTCCTATTTGACTTTCGTCTTTGCTAGAAATATGAGCCAAACTTGGTTCTCTCTCATTCATATCTAGAATGCTTCGGCCTGTAAAAAAACAAAAAGAATGAAGTTAGATGTAAAAAAAAAATTATAATGAGATAAATAGGAGGAAGAAAGATGTTTATGTTGCTTTTCCATTAAAATTATTTTATTATATTTAGATAATGTAATGGAACAATAATTAGGATCCAAACCTTTTGGATTTTTTCTTATAGGGTGCCAACGCGTGCCGATTGAGATAAGATTGTATCCTATAATTATGGGTGAGCACTAGTTGGGTTGGGTTTGTTCCAAGTGAAAACTAAAATCCAACCCAATCAAATTGGTTTCAGGATTTTCAACCTAAAACCAAAATGATGCTATTCTAAAACCAACACAGAACTAACCCAATCCGATTAAGTCGATTTTGGGTTGGCTCTAGTGGAAAACTTATTTTTCTTTTTTTATTTTGCATTATTTCCAAATTTCTTTACCTCTTTATCATTTTTAATATATTGAAAGTTCTTTTCCTAGTTATAGAAATTAGGCGAAAGGCTAAGAATCATATTAAAAATTCTAAAAAAACTCACAACATTGATAAATATTATTTGAATTTTTCTTTTCCTTTGGATTACACTTCTCTAATATCAAATGGCTATTTTTTTCTTAGTTGTGTTAATCAAAAAAATGTGTATAATATTTGTTTACTAATCTCAAACTAAACATCTACAGTAGAGATGGTAAATGATTTATGAGGTAAATTTAAGGTCTCTAATATAATTTCTAAGAGTACTTTATTTTTTACAAAAATTATATAGTCCATTTTCATGTCAAAATGAAGGAATCGGTCTTTGGAATCGAGAATCAACCCAATGAGGGTCGGTTCCAGGATTTTAGATTCAAAACCAACCTTATGAGCAATCAAAATCGAGCTTACCTAACTTAATCAAGCCAAATTGGTATCAGTTCTTGTACTATTCTAGCCCATTGCTCGCCCTAACTATATCCAAAAAAAGTATTAACATAAAATCCTAAGGAGGATATGGACACGTACATACATGTGTTTGTGTGTTTGTGTGTGTGAGAGAGCACATAAACATAAGGAAAGGGGGGGGGGGGGGGGAGAGAGAGAGAGAGAGAGAGAGAGAGAGAGAGAGAGAGAGAAGGTAGGGGGGGTGGTTAAGTGGAGGGGATATGCTATTTCCATGGATAGTGCAAGTCCACCTATTGTGTTTCACATAAGCTAGTATACAATATTATTCATAGAGAGAAAAATTTTACACTATGAGGCTTGCTAAATAAAACCAACAATTCAGCTTACAATCATCGAGAGTGAAGAGGCTTCCAAAAATGAGAAAAATGAGAGCTAAGCGCATAGCATCCATGGAATGAACATATAAGATGGAATGGAGAATATATGATTTGTAAACAATGATAAGACCTTTTATAGACATTTTTAAGCTTTTTTAAAATGATGAAGAATACTCAAGAAATCAACAAAGATTACCTAAGATTTTTTGCTAACATATAATTGGTTTGCATAATTTCCTAAGAACCAAGAATACTCGAGGAAATCAAGATTTCCTAAGATTTTTGCTAACATAAAATTGGTTTGTATAAGCAAAATATCCTTAAGATATCCTATTTAATTATTATGTATTTAATTCCATCATTAATATAAAAATGTGGTTGATGGGATGGTCAACTCCTTTGAATCCACTCATTTTGAGCAATGGATGGCGTATGCATGCATTTAATGTCATTTAAATGCAAAGAAAGTATCATATTTTTTAATTTTAAAAAATTGATTTTAGGACCCTAATAGTTGAAATATTCTATACTATGATGATAATTATTTTATTTTTGATCCTGGCTTGTGCATAATAAAAAATAAATAAATATAAATTACACTTTATGAATCAAAAGGAACATGATTGATCATTAAATCACAATGAAATTGAGTTTATGTCAGGCTCAATTTGGCTCAATTCAGGTTTGATCTGAACTTGATCTAGCTTGATTTATCTCGATTGACTCGATTTGTATCAATTTGGAATTGAGTTGGGCTCAATTTGAGAGTAAGATTCTTCTTTGAGCTTGATTTGAGCTTCATTTGGCTTGCTCTGTGTTTCATTTTACTTGATTTAGGCTTGATCTAACTTGTTGTGCTCAATCACCACTTGATATGCAAGCAGGACTCTTCTTTAAGCTTTATCAGGCTTTATCAGGCTTGATCTAACTCGATCTGCTTTTGGGATTGTTCCATTGTCAAAACTTTTGGATCGTTTCTTCATCTAAACCAAATAATTTGATCAGGCGTTGAACTCTATGACCGCCATAAGGGATCTTTGGTCTCAGGCCAAGGTTGCTCTCGACCAATCTCTGGAGGAAATTCAAGAAGTCCAAGCTAGAGCATAGATGGCCGAGGCAGCCCTAGAGGAGGCCTGGGCGGAGACTGCCCAGGAGCAAAAGGCTGGAGCTGAAGCCAAGGCCGCCCGCTTCCGTAACCTGGCCCAGGCTGAGAAGGCAGAGGAGGCGCTAGAAGTGGCTTAGCGTCAGGCGGCCAATGAGCTTGATATGCTCAGGTGGTAGAGGAAAAGCAGAGGGTGGCAGAAGAGAAGCAGAAAGCCATTGAAGCAGAGATTTACCTACTGAAGCACTGGCTGCACTCAGCGTCTCTTTGGCGAGCGATTTCCTTGGCATTCTCGGCCCGCTCCCCGGCCACTCCGATCTCAATAGGGAGCAAGCCGAGAAGAAGGCCGACGAGGCCAAGGAGAAGGCCATCGAGGCCGAGGGGAAGGCCGCCGAGGCGGAGAACAAAGCCATCGAGGCCGTAGAGGATTTTAGGAAGTCCAAAGCCTTCAGTAGGGAGCAAGCCGAGACAGCTACGTTTGCATACGATGGTGGCTTCTAAGATTGCAAGGAGAAAATACGCAGACTCTATGGCCTAGAGGGAATTGAATAACTGGAGCCAGACGAAGTTCCTGAAGATGACGACTTAGCTCTAGCTAAACCCTAGTTTCTTTTGTTTTCACGACATTGTATCAAGTCCGACTTAAATCGGCAATTTTGTAAACTTTTGCTATTAATGGAATTTTGACCCCTAATGCTCATGACTTGCACCGTAGTCAAGTTTTCTAGCGGATAAGTCGAGACGAACTGAATACCAATGACTTGAGAACACGACCATACATTGCAGGACAATGCCAGAGTCAGTGCCAAGAGAGAACCCCACCACCTTGGTCTAGGGACACGGATAGAAAGCCGACTAGAGGGATTATGTGGGATTGGGTTTGCGTACCGACACGGAGTTGAACCTGTGCCGATGTGGAGTCGAGCGAGTGCTGATGCGGAGTCAAACTTGTGCCGACACGGAGTCGGACTTTAGACGCTAACGCAAAGGCGGGTTGTGTGCCAAGGTGAGCTCGGGTCCTAATGCCGATGCGGAGTCGGGTTTTGAGTGCCGACGCGGAGTCAGCTTCAAGTGCCGATGCAGAGTCGGGCTTCAAGTGCTGATGTAGAGTCGGGCTTCAAGTGCCGATGCGGAGTCGGGCTTCCAGCACCGATGCGGAATCGGGCTTCAAGTGCCGATGCGGAGTTGGCTTCAAGTGCCAACGCAGAGTCGGGCTTCAAGCGCCGAGGGGAGGCTCAGGCTTAGAGTGCCGATGCGGAGCCAGGCTTAGGTGCCGAGGGAAGGCTCGGGCTTGGATTGCCGACACAGAGCCGGCTTAGGTACCGAGGGAGGCTTGGGCTTGGAGTGCCGACGCGGAGCCGGGCTTAGGTGCCGAGGGGAGACTCGGGCTTGAGTGCCGATGCGAAGCCGGGCTTAGGTGCCGAGGGGAGACTCAGGCTTGAAGTGCCGACACGAAGCAGGGCTTAGGTGCCGAGGGGAGACTTGGGCTTGGAGTGCCAACGCAGAGCCAGGCTTAGGTGCCGAGGGAAGACTCAGGCTTGGAGTGCCAACACGGAGCTGGGTTTAGAGTGCCGATGCGGAACCGGGCTTAGGTGCCGAGGGGAAGCTCGGGCTTGGAGTGCTGACGTGGAGCCATGCTTATGTGCCAAGGGGAGACTCGGGCTTGGAGTGCCGACGCGAGCCGGGCTTAGGTGCCGAGGGGAGACTCGGGCTTAGAGTGCTGACGCAGAGCCGGGCTTAGGTGCCGAGGGGAGACTCGGGCTTGGAGTGCCGACGCGGAGCCCAGCTTAGGTGTCGAGGGAAGGCTCGGGCTTGGAGACTTTCATTAGTAAGGAAATGAATAATATTCTGGCAGGCATTCCCGAATTAAAGACATGAACAACTATTGATAGTAACAATGCAGGTTGTCCGCGTTCCAAGTGCGAGGTAGAGGTTTCCCATCTAGCTCCTCAATCTTGTACGCTCCGTGATGGAGTGCCTCCGTGACTCGGTAAGGACCCTCCCATTTTGGAGCTAGCTTGCCTCCTTCCGTCGGCTTTGAAACTTTGGCTCATCGGAGGACCAGGTCTCCTGGCAGGAAAGCCTTGGGGCGGATGTGATCATTGTAATACTTGATCGTTCGCTGTCGGTAAGCTACCATCCGGAGTCGTGCCTGGTCCCATAATTCTTCCACTAGGTCGAGGTTGGCCCGCAACGGATTTGGGTTATCCCCATCATTGTACCACTTCATCCGAGGGCTCGAGGCACCTATCTCCACAGGAATGACAGCTTCAGACCCAAAGACTAGGCTGAAAGGAGTCTCTCCAGTGGGGGCTCACGGTGTCGTGTGGTAGGCCCATAGTACCTTGGGGAGCTCCTCCACCCACCATCCTTTGTAGTCATCTAGCCATGCTTTAAGCCCTTGAAGAATAATGCGGTTGGTTACTTCAGACGCGCCGTTGGTCTGAGGATGTCCTACGGAGGTGAACCGCTGATGGATGCTTAGCTCGGTGTAGAACTCCCGGAAGGCCGTGTTGTCAAACTGTCGGTCGTTGTCAGTGACGAGAGTGTGCGGCAGCCCGAACCGACACACTATAGATTTCCAGAAGAAGGACCTCACCTTGCCCTCGGTGATCTTGGCGAGTGCTTCAGCTTCGATCCACTTGGTGAAATGATCGACGACTACCAGCAGGAATTTGCGCTGATCGGAGGCTGAAGGGAATGGTCCCAGGATGTCCATACCCCACTGGGCAAAGGGCCAAGGTGCAGCCAGAGGGGTCAGCTGGGACGTTGGTTGCCGCTATATGTTGGCATGGCGTTGACAACTGTCACACTTCCAGACAAGCTCGGACGCATCCTCCCTCTTTGTCAACCAATAGTATCCCTGCCACACAGCTTTATATGCCAGGGCCCTGCCCCCTAGGTGACTTTCGCATATGCCCTCATGGATTTCTCGTAGGATATAATCCGCTTCCGTAGGGCCGACAGATCTGAGGACTGGGTATGAGAATGACCTTCGGTAGAGCTTTCCTTCCATCATTAGAAACTTCGGGGCTTGCTGCTTGAGCAGTTTGGCCTTAGTCGGGTCTTTAGGGAAGGCGTCGTTGGTAAAATACCGGATTTAAGCATCCATCCAAGAAGGCTCCTGCTCAACTGGCAGGGCTTCTTCTGTGGTTTCGATGCTCGGGGCTTCCAAATGCTCTATGTAAGTTCTTACCAAAGCTCCATCGGCTGAGGTGGCTAATCGGGACAGGGCGTCAGCTCTGGCGTTCTCCTCCCGAGGGATGTAGCTGATGCTGAAGTAGGCTAAGGGAGAGGCTTGTGACGCTTAAGTAACAGGACATAGTAGGATCCCGAGCCTTGTACTCCCCTCTGATTTGGCCGGTGACTAGTTGGGAGTCAGTGAATACTCTAAGGCGTTTCACTTTGAGCTCCTGGGCCAATCTTATTCCGAGCAGTAGGGCTTTATACTTCGCCTAATTGTTTGTGGATGGGAAGAGAAAGCGGAGGGCATACTCGGTTACGACTCCATCCGGGCTAGCTAGGATAAGGCCTGCTTCGCTCCCTTGGGAGTTTGATGCTCCGTCCACATGAAGGATCCAATCATCTCTCCTTTAAGTTCCAGGACATAAGGGGTTTGCCCTGGATTCTTTCGGCTGCTCCTCAGCCCAAGTGCACTCGACCAAGAAATCCGCCAAGACTTGAGACTTCATAGCCGACCTAGGATGGAATGATAGGTCGAATTCTCCCAGCTTGAGTGCCCACTTTGCTAGTCGGCCAAAAGTGTTGGGACGAGAAAGAACTGTCTTAAGCGGTTGGTTTGTGACTACCATGATCGGATGAGCCTAAAAATAAGGTCAGAGATGCTGGGCAAAAATAATCAACGCGAAGATAATCTTCTCGATTCTCGAATATTTGGTCTTCACGTCGTGAAGCACCTTGCTGGTGTAGTACACTGGCTTTTGTGTTCCATCGGTGTCCATGCAAACCAGCATGGAACTGATCGCTTCGGGAGAGGCCATGAGGTACAGAAGAAGTTCTTCTCCATCCTCGGCTTAGACAGCAGTGGCAGGATGGATAAAAATTCTTTTAGTCCCGCGAAGGCCTCCTGGCACTCTCTTCCATTCGAATCAGTTGACTCTGCGCAGTGCCTTGAAGAAAGGCAAGCATCTCTCTGCGGATTTGGACATAAAACAGCTCAGGGCCACCACCCTTCCTATCAAGCATTGCACTTCCTTCTTGTTGGCGGGAGACTTCATGTCCAAGATGGCTCGGACTTTATCAGGGTTCACCTCGATTCCTCGTTGGGTCACCATGAAACCCAGGAACTTGCCGGCTGTTACCCCAAAGGCGCACTTGCATGGGTTCAGCCTCATCTGGTATCGATGGAGGTTGCCGAAGGTCTCCGTCAGGTCGGCGATATGGTCGGTGGCGTGAACGCTTTTTGTCAGCATGTCATCCACGTATACCTCCATGTTGCACCCGATCTGGTCTTCGAAGACTCTGTTCATTAGTCTTTGGTAAGTGGCTCCCACGTTCTTCAGTCTGAACGGCATCACCTTGTAACAGTACATTCCCTTCTCGGTTATGAAAGAGGTAGCTTCCTCATCTGTTGGGTTCATCCTGATTTGGTTGTACCCAGAGAAGGTGTCCATGAAGCTAAGGGTCTCATGACCGGATGTAGTGTCCATCATTTGGTCGATCCGAGGCAGAGGAAAGCTATCTTTGGGGCACACTTTATTGAGGTCCGTGAAGTCTACACACATCCTCCAGCTTCTGTTGGCCTTACGGACCATCACGACGTTAGCCAAGCAGTCGGGATAGTGAACTTCCTGAATGTGGCCTACAGCTTTCAGCTTACGGATTTCCTCGTCAATGGCCTTTCTGCCTATATGGGGTGAAGCTCCTCTTCTTCTGTCGAACGAGCCTGCATTTTGGCTTGAGGTTGAGCCGGTGAGTGATTATCTCCTCAGGGATGCCTGGCATATCAGATGACAACCATGCGAAGATGTCGGAGTTAGCACACAGGAAAACAAGAAGTCGATCGCGTGCTTCTTCTGGAAGCAGCGCTCCGACCTGGATAGTTCTCATCGGGTCCTCCCCCAAGGGAAAGGTCAGGAGGTGCTCAGCGGGCTCCCCTCTCCTCTCCAAGTCTCGAGGGTCGAGTGGTTTAGGCGCTGCTGCTGACACCGCCTCTCGTGTACTGGGGGCTAAGTGGTAGTAGAGTGATGGCGAGCTCTGTTTTCCCTTCATTTCTCCGACCCCTTCGTCAGTGGAGAACCTCACCAGCAATCTCTTGGTGGAGATAATAGCATCTAACAAATTCAAGCCAGGCCTTCCCAAGATAGCATTGTAAGATAATGGAACTCAGACCACTAGGAAGTTTATGACTACCGTACTCTAACACGGTGGAGTCCCAGCAGTAAAAGGGAGAGCGATCTCCCCTTCGACCTTCACAGAATCTCCAGTAAAACCCATCAAAGGTGTGGTGACGGTTTGGAGAGAAGATTCAGACAAGTTCATCCGAACAAAGGCTTCGTAGCTTAAAACATCAACAGAACTTTAACTACCTACTAGAATTCTTTTTATAGGGTGTTTGGCTATTGTCATAGACACGACAATGCTATCGTCATGTTTGTTAACTATCCCATCCAAGTCCTTTCTAAAGAAAGGAATTACAGAATCTAACCCCTCATGCAGTCTTTTTGAATTGCTGCCCGCCGCCTAGGAAATCATGGCAATCGTCTTCTCCGTCGGGGTGTTGTCCACGCCGATCTGAGGTGCAGGAGGTGCCGATGGGCCCAAGCAGAGGGTTTTCTCTTCGAACGAACTTTCCCAAGTGATCCTGCTGGACAAGTTCTTCAATGGCCTTCTTCAAAAGGTGGTAGTCTTCAGTGTCATGATCGTAGTCTCGATGATACCAGCAGTAGAGCTCCTTATTATGGGGGATCCCTGACTTCATTGGGGGCGGACATCGAAAGCAGGGCTCGTCCTTGATTTCCAACAGGATGTGAGATATTGGAGCAAGGAGAGGAGTGAACTGCTCCCTGGGAACAAGCGTTTGAGGCCGGTTGTCTGAGCGACGAGGAGGCTCAGACTTCCTGGATCGTCCTCAAGCAGGCTCCGTGGGCATCGGTTTCTTGCTAGAACCTTTGTTGACCTCCCTCCTGGTAGAGTCCACTTCATCGATGCTAATGTACTTCTGCGCCCAGCTCAGCAGTTCGGCGTAGGAGCTGGGAGGCTTCTTATCCAGGGAGTAGGCAAATCTGAAAGGACGAAGTCCTCGCTTTAGGGCTAGGGTGGCTACAGAGTCCTCCAAGTTATAAACCTCGAACGCGGCCTTCTTGAACCGAGCAAAGTCTTTCAGAGTTTCACCGCTCCTTTGCTGAACAGCGAATAAACTATCAGCCACTCGATGGATCTTTCGGCATGCATCAAAGTGGGCCAGGAAAGATCGCTCGAGTTGTCTGAAAGAATTGATGCTATGCGGTGGCAAACAAGAATACCATGCGCGCACCGCCTTCCCAAGTGTAGCCGGAAAGGCAACACACAAGAGAGAGTCTATCGCTTTCTGGACTTGCATGAGGACCTTGTAGCTCTCCATGTGGTCCAGAGGATCCGTTGTGCCATCGTATGGGTCCAACCGGGGAAGACGGAACCGAGGTGGGATTGGCTCCTCCATGATGTGGTGAGAAAGTGGGGGATGGTGGTCATAGTCCATCCCGTAAGGGTTGACGATCCGGCGACTAAGCTTGGGTTGACGATCCGGCGACTAAGCTTCTCCAATTACTGGTAATACTCATCAAGCCGTCGTTCGGCCCGATGAGGGGCCTTCCTATCGGTGTCTTCTTTAGAGGAGTCGGAATACGAGGATAGGGAAGACCGCCGGTGCAGGGAGTGCACATGTCTTGGTTCCCTCTCTCCATGCGGCCAATGGGAACGATCAGAATGGTAGGAGAGAGATCGCCGTCACTTTGAGGTCTCTCGATGGCGAGGTTCAGGAAGCGAGTGGTGGAAGGACTCCTGGTGGGAGGCCTCAGGAGGTGTCCTGCCCTGATGAGGTTGACTGGCTCCATGACTCTCCTCATGAGAGTCCTGCCCTGATGAGGTTGACTGGCTCCATGACTCTCCTCATGAGGTGGAGGGGGTTGAGGTGGCAAAGGCATGGCGGCAAAGCAGTGTTCCTGCAGTCCCTGCACCACCATCATCAGATCTTGTACCTGATTAGTCAGGACGTCAAGCCGATCGGACTGGCTAGCCTGTGGTGGTGCAAGAGGCGGAACATGGAGTTGGCCTCTGATTGTTCAGCCCGCAGGAGGCGTTCCACGGCATGACTGGTGGAAGCTTTCTGAGCTCGCATCGTCACCATCGTCTTCCTTGCAGAAGTTGAGGGGTCGCAGATGCGTGGGTGAACATCTGTCTGCCAGCCCTCCTTTCTGGCTCGCCAAATCGTCTTCCTTCGGGAACCTGCAAAAAGCCTCGGACCCGGTGATTCCGATGGGGACCCTCCAAACCTCAAGTCAGTGGTTGGTAGAACAGGAATTTTTGTAATGGAGTAATGCTTGAGGGAGTGTAGAGATTTTGTCCCCCTCGCATTGTAAGCTAGGGACCTTTTTTATACCTGTCCTTAGAGCTGCTGGGTCTTCCTTCTTTTAGGATAAGCTTTGTAAATGACAAGTGGGTGCGCCGTTACTGAATGGGTACCGGGAATATTGTGTTGGTAACTGCCCATGATTTTGGCCGTAACAAGCGGGCTGGCCATGCTGTGGTTTGTGTTTCAAGAAGCCGGATCGAATCAGGGGCCGAGGCGAGACTGGAGCCGTGGCCGAGCCGAGGCGAGACTGGAGCCGTGGCCGAGCCGAGGCGAGACTGGAGCCGTGGCCGAGCCGAATCCGAGGCCGAGGCGAGACTGGAGCCATGGCCGAGCCAAATCCGAGGCCATGGTGAGACTGGAGCCGTGGCTGAGCCGAATCCGAGGCCGAGGCGAGACTAGAGCCATGGCCGAGCCAAATTCGGGGCCTAGATGTTATTATACCGCCTGATGGTGATTAGCCATATCATTTACTACTACTATTTTTATTATTTATTCATGTAAATCTTGATTCCTATCATTTTGGTTTCAACCAAAACTAGTTTTAGTTCCTACAAAAGGGCAAACCGGTTTTCATAACATGATCCGTCATTGGGACAACGGCAGCCTTGTTTGTTATCTGGTAAGCATAGCCTAGAACCACATGCTGATGTTGGTCTTCCTTCTGTTGTCTTTGCTAGCAATATGGGCTAAACTTGGTTCTCTCTCATTCATTTCAGGAATGTTTCGGCTTGTAAAAAAAAAAGGATGAAGTTGGATATAAAAAATAACTATGAGACAAATAGGAGAAAAAATAGATGTTTATAGCCACGCCAAAAGTTATTGAGATGTTTTTTTTTTTTCTATGGATATTTTTACACAGTTTGATGGAACAACAATTAATTAAGGTCCAACCTTTTGGATTTTTTCTTATAGGGTGTCAACCAACTGAAATCAGAGACTACATCCAAAAAAATATTAATATAAAATCCTCTACGAAGGATACGCGCACACACATACATGCGTTTATGCAACAAAGTGGCACACACATATTAGTGTAGCTAAGAGAGAGGGAGGGGAGTGGAGGAGGAGACATGCTATTTCTGTGGATGGTGCAGAATCCATGTACCATGTTGAATTGCTAGAATTTTCCACTATATATGATTGATTGATTGTGTTAGAGCCCAGTCTTTGAAGGAGTGCTCTTATAAAATGGCAAAATAAATCTATTAGATTAATTTATACTATTAGGTAGTTTATCAATAGAGTATTAATAACAAATACTCTTAGAGGATTCATTTATATGAGATTCGAGAGCCTATAAATAGGCACAAGGATCCAGGGTTGAATAAATTTTAGTTTAAGAATCTCTTTTTTAAGATTATTTTTATTATTCTTATTATCTGATTATTACTTTCTCTTTGAGCTAAGTTATTGAGTTGCACCTCCACACGAGTGTGCTCATAGTAGAAGAAGATTAGAATGGGGATAAATCGTTTATAACCTGCGGTGTGTAATATGCCTTGGCACAAGCACTGTTCTGCATTTAATTTTTAGATTTGAATTTCTAGCAATTTCTAAGCAGTTTAAACTTCAAAATTATAATTACTTTTCCAACAGTCATAAGTCTTGGAAATTGTATCATCTGCACTAAAATAAATGTATTAAAAATTAATAAGCCTTTATAAGTGCGGAGCCATACCTATGAGCAGAAGCTCGTGAGTTACTAAATCTTAGCCAGGAGAACTTGTGAGAGAAATCCGACATGTCAGATAGTATATTTCACTATAAATAATGAAATTATGAATGCTAAATAGACCTCAAAGATATTCTCCAACTATTATTTCCATAAACAGCAACCATGTGACCCATACATGGATATTATTACTATTACTACTACTGCTATTATTTTCATTTATTCAAGTAAGCATTAATTCCCATCCTTTTGTTTTGAGCCAAAACTATTTTTAGTTTCTCTAGGAGGGAAAGAAGTACAAACAGGTTGGCATTCTTTGAAGGTCTTGTAACATCTGCCATCATTGAGACAAGTATAGCCCGGTTTGTTATTTTTTAAGCACTGACTAGGACTACAAAATGATGCTGCTTCTAATTCACTTTCGTCTTTGCTAGCAATATGGGCTAAACTTGGTTCTCTCTCATTCATCCCTGTAATGCCTCGGCCTGTTAAAAAAAACAATGAAGTTCAGTTTCAGTGTAAAACATTTTTTTCATTTTTCTCCTTTTCCATTATCTTCATATTTCTTTGCTTTTTTTATCAATTTTAATATATTGAAGGTTCTTTTCTTATTTATAAAAGTTAGGTTAGAGGATAAGAATCATCATAAAAATGACACCTGTCTTTTCCTTTTGAATGACACTTGTCTAATGCCTAATGGTTACTTTCTTCCTTAGTTGTGCTAGATAAAAAAGATGTATATAATATTTATTGATTAATCTCATAGTAAAACTTCTATAGTGGAGATGGTAGATGATTTATGAGGTATATTTAAGGTCCCTAATATAATTTTTATGGGTACTTTACTTTTTAAAAAAATTCTATAGTCGGTATTCAATAAGAATGAAAGAATCCACCTTTGGAATCAAGAACCAACCCAATGAAGGTTGGTACCATGATTTTGGATTGGGATTCAAAACCAATCCTATGAGCATTCAGAATCGAGCCAACCTAACTCAATCAAGTCAGGTTGGTATTAGTTCGTCAGGTTGGTAGTTCTCGTGTTACTCTAACTCATTTCGTACTCTAGCTATATCCAAAAAATATTAAAATAAAATCTTATGAAGGATATATATAAATACAAACATGTGTTTGTGAGTGTGAGAGAGACACATAAACATAAGGAAGGAGAGATAGAGATAGAGAGAAAGAAAAGAAGGGGGGGACATGCTATATTTGTGTGGATAGTGCAAAGTCCACATATTATGTTTAGCATATGTTAGTATACAATATTATTCATACAAGGAAAAATTTTACACTAGAGGCTTGCTAAATAAAACCTGCAACTTAGCTTACATTCATCGAGAGTGAAGAGGCTTTCAAAATAAGAAAAATGAGAACCAAGCGCATAGCATCCATTGAGAGAGGAATATAGGATGGAATGGAGAATGCAGGAGTTGGGAACAATGGCAAGGCCTTTTATAATTTTAAGCTTTTCAAAATGATGCACATCGTTTAGGATTCCATGCTAACTTATAACCTATTATATCTATTATATACATGAGTTGTTTAAAGTGCGGACAATCTTATTTAATAGCTTTTAATAACTTTTAATACCATTGTGCATGCATTGATGGAAATTCTCCATATCGAATAGAGAAACGTTCTTATTCATTTCTTACGTTACTTCCTCGTTTACCGTGTCTCTTCTTCTTCGCTGCTTATATTTTTTCTTTTCTTTGTTATATACAATTTTTATCACTTATTTAATAGTCAACATTAAATTGGGTAGACTTCCATCGTTCCTCTATTGGTATTTAACGATACTAAAAGCTGATACGTTACTGACACCATACTCCACGCCAAAATAACGTTCATGGTCAAAATTGAACCGGATAGATCGATTGAACCAAACCCAGAAGGCTAAGTCGGTCCGATTCTAATATAAAATCGGATGTATAAGACATTTGGAATAACCCGATCAACCTGTCTGGTTTACTTATAAACCGATCAATATGGTTTGAACCGGGTCTGGTTTACTTGTAAACCGATCAATATGGTTTGAACCGGTTCGAGTTTATCGTTTCAAATTCTCTTTATGGCAACCTTTTTAATAGTAAGTTTTATGGAAGAAGAAAAAGAGATCAGGCAAGAGCATTGATGAGAGGAGAATAAAAAAAGAAAAAATGATGGAAAATGAAAACTTTATGGGAATCAAAACTTGAAAGCAGAGATATAAAGAGAAAATAATGGTAGAAATTTTTTTATTTTTTTAGTTTTTTTTTTAAATAAATTAATCAGACTTAATGGGTAGTGATTAAACAAGATATCAACAAAAAAATTTCTGAAGAAAAGAATATTGTAAAAATTAGCATATATATTTATTTTATTAAAATTAATTTTTATTAATATAAATATATTTTATATTAAAATAATTGAATCGATAGTTCAACCAATGACCCAATGGTTGAACAAGTGATCCAGTGATCCGAGCCCTTGGCCAGGTCAATCTCCGAGCAGGGACAACTATGTTATTTAATATTTTTAATACAATTTTTCTTTAAAAATAAAACTTTTTTTTCCTTTTTGCATCGCTCTCCAATATCTGCACATGTACAGGCTTATTTAATATTTTTAATACAATTTTTTTAATGCATATTAAACGTCAGATTTAAAATGCGTCGCTCTTCATCCTCTCTGTATCAGTCAATTGTTGAATCGATCACTATACATCAAGCTATTTACTGCCATGCGGGCCACTGATGCATCGTCTTCTGCATAAGCTCTCCTCGATCTGTTCTGCCCTCTCCGTCCTCCCTCGATTTACAACCACCTTAGAATCGCCCTCCCCATCAGCTGATGGGCGACCATCTTAGAGTCGTCGTCGCCCTCCAAATCAGCTGATGGGCGGTGGACGGACGGTCTCGATAACCGACCACTTTTGTCCCATGAACATCTCCACGTACCATGGTCACTATATATTGTCGCGGATCGACCAACAGCTCGAAGGCCACAAGGATCTATCTTCACTCCCTACCACCCTCCCCTTCCCATCGCGTTGGCCTTCACTCCCTCCCTACCTCCCTCTTCTTGATATTTTTCTTCTTTAGCTTCTTTGAGTTTTTTTTTTTTTTGGTGTTAATGAGTTATTTTAATCTTGGCAATTTTGCTCTTCTATAAATTGAAAAACTCGATTCTTCCTCTTTTTTTGCGTGTGTATCACTCCAAAACTATTTTCTACTACATCAGTACTGTTTATTAATTTCATTTATTCACTCTCAAGAAGATTATCCCAGAAAGAGTTGGACGGCATAATATTTTTCCTTTGAGAGTCTTTATAGTTTAATATTTATCATTGTATCTACTAAAAAAAATTTGTTTTTTTCTGTAAAGGATTGATAGTAATTTTTGTTCTATGGAGATGTGGTATAATGTCATTTATATGCAAAGAGAGAATCATATTTTTTTAATTTTTAAAAAAAATGTTAGGACCCTAATAGTTGAAATACTCTATACTATGATGGTAAATATTTTACTTTTGAAACTGGCTTGCACAAAAAATAAAAAATAAAAATGTATAATTACACTTTATGAATCAAAAAGAACATGATTGATGATTAAATTACTATAAAATTGAGGTTAAGTTAGGCTCAATTTGTCTCAATTCAAGCTTCATCTAAACTTGATCTGGTTTGATTTTGCTCGATTGACTCGATTTGTGTCAATCTGGAATTGATCTGTGCTCAATTTAAAAGCAAGTTTCTTCTTTAGCTCCATTTGAGCTTCATATGGCTTGATATGTGTTTCATTTTACTTGATTTAGGATTGATCTCGCTTGCTATGTTTAATCACCACTTGATATGGGAGTAGGACTTTTCTTTGGGCTCTATGTAGATTGATTTGTTTGATTTGTCTTGATCTAGACCCGATATTGCTTGATCTAAGGGCAGAACTCTTCTTTGGCTTAATTTAGACTTGATCTAAGCTTGATGTAAGCTCAATCTCTAGGAGCAAAGCATCCCTTTCACTCGAATTAGACTTAATATAGCTCTACTCTAACTTGGTGTGGGTTTGATCTAACTCGATCTAAGAGCAAAGCTCTACTTTGGCTTGATTTTGGGTCGATCTAGCTTGGCTCGATATAGGAGTAGAGCTTTCCTTTAACTTGAATTTTGGACCTAATCTAAAGTTTGATCTAGCTTGACATGGGCTTGATCTTGCTCAATTTGAATGCAGCGCTTTTCTTTGCCTCGAATTGGGTTCAATCTAGGAATTATTTTGGCTTGATGTGGGTTCGACCTCACTCGATCTAAGAGTAGGGCTCTACTTTGGCTTTAATTGGGCTTGATCCGGCTACATTCTAGCTTGATGTAGGCTCGATCTCGCTCAATCTAATAGCAAGGCTCTCCTTTTGGCTTGAAATAGAGCTCGATCTTGGCTTGATCTAAGAGCAGAGTTCCCTTTGACTCAAATCGGCTTGTCTAAGCTTGACCAAACCTGATGTGGGCTTGATCTTACTCAATTTAAAAGCAGGGCTCTCCTCTGGCTGAATTTGGGCTTGATCTACTCTTAATCTAGTTTTATACTAACTCGATCTCACCTGATTTAGAAGCAAGGCTCTCTTTTGGTTTGAATCAGGCTTAATCTAGCTTTATATGGGTTCAATTTCACTCAATCTACGAGGACTTCCTTTGGCTTGAATCAAGCTTGATTTAGGCTTGATTTGACTTGATATGGCCTCAATTTTAATCGTTCCAGGAATAGAGCTTCTCTTTGGCTTGAATTGGGCTTAGTCCGGGCTCTATCTAACTTGATTTGCTTGATCAAGTTATGTTTTTGTTTTCCATGTGCTTCATTCCCATGTGACATATAAAATGCAAATAAATGTTGATGACATTATGTGGTAAGGGTCGAGTTCCTAATTACATAAAGAATATCGGTTATGGCTTGATTATAATATAAAACATAAATTTTTTTTTATTTACACAATGCTTATATTAAATATTGATAATTAATTATGGATTTTATTAGCATTTGTTAAAAGTGTCAACAATTAATTGCTAACACTATCCTAAATTTGAACATAAAAAGTTATATAACTATTGATAAAAATATTTTTGACATTTCTTTAAATTATTAGTAACATATATAATTTTATTAATAGCTCTTTTTGTCACGGTGTCACTTTCAAGTCATTAGCAAACCCAATATGTTTAGCAGTAATATTGAGACTTTTCAATATCTAGCTCTAATAAGGCTAGATTTTTTTTATTTGTCAACTTTCTATGTTAGTTCATGGATGCACCTATTAAAGGTTATTGAAAATTTGATAAATGGGTTCTTCATTATTCATGTCGCCACTGGTCTTAGGCTTTTTATCTCATCTCAAACTATACTTGATTTGTATACTTTTTCTATTTTTGTTTTTGTTTTCTTTTGGGGAAATAATTTTGCATTTTTCTTTTACAAATTACACCTCAGTAAGCACTAAAAAGTAAAGCACTCTTTATTTTAAATAGCAATGCTAAATATTACTCCATAACATATCAACAAGTGTTGAATTCATTTAAGCTAAATTTAGTACTTAGCAAACAGCATATGATAGCCAATAGAGCACAATAAGTTTAGTACTCAGCAAACATCAAATGGTAACCATCAACCCTTAAAGCACACAAGCTTAGTCAATCATGCTAATATAGACACATACAGACAACTTATATTTTATTGTTCCTTCAAAGCTCTGATACTTAGAGGACTCCACATTATATCTCTCTAAAAAACATTTTGCATTCATGCGTCCACTTGCATAAGTGACTGCAAAATGTTCTATCCATTTCTTCCATATCCCAGCATTCATTCATGCGTCGCATGCTTTCGACCCTTCCACAGGAGGGATTTGTGCATGATGAACTCTGCTCCAGAGGCCATCTTTCCATGGTTATTTTTCTCAAAACCGATACTACCTCCTTCGTGACTTCACGATCTGTTGCTTGCCGGATGCACCAGAGAGTTCATTTAACAGTTTGATTCCATAACGCCTCGTTACGTGATCATGAAAATATAATACACCAATGGCATAAGCTGCAGCGTAATGACCACCAGCCACTGCTCTCTTAAGATATCGCAAGCCCGCTTTAATGTCTCTTTTATTGTAGATGAGTTCCTGAATAAAAAGAAGAGGAAAAAAAAAAAAGGAAACTGTACTCAATGAGATTGCCCCATCTTTCAAAAGTTTTTTGTGGTTTTACCATCGATCACCCTTGCCAGTTTCATTGGTTAATATTTATATATTCCACACGCCTCATTATCTAACCTCAGTATCAGGCTATTTTTATCGAAAGAAAATAATGAAATTGGAAGTCAACTTACCAATCCAAGGATGTAGTTGGCTTGCACGTTGCCACTCTTTGCGCAGCTCCAAATCAAGGAAAAATATCCCTCCTTATCCCTCCAATGGAACATCCACTCCTTGTCTACCGAGAAGCATTGCCCCACCATCCTTGCCTTTGATGCCTTATTTAAGCTCTTGCATGATTGTCTTACGCTGATGATATCACGAGCAGGCGTCGAGGATGACGAGGCGATACGAGCAATGATCTTGACTAGGAGATCATCCGGAAGGTAGTTGATGTCAAGGCTCTTTCTCATGGTGTGGTGATGGAAGGAGTTTAGAAGAACTCTTTTAGGAGGTTTGGGGCTGGGAGATAGTAACGAAGGGAATAAGACGGTGGCAGGGGTCTCCATTTATAAACTGGAAATAGGCAGTTGGATGCTATTCCTAAATTTTTTTTTCTGTAAAGGATTGATAGTAATATTTGTGCTATGGAGATGTGGTATAATGAACCAGTTGGTTAATGAGCTTTCTGTCTATCTATCTATCTATCTATCTATGTCTATATCTATATCTATATATATATATATTCTAACGCAATATATATCCTACGGAGAAAGCAAAGAAACCAAATAATGAATGGATCAGCCATCCGTAATATCCATC